>JAZKJV010010281.1:0-206756 GCA_037367405.1 Ottelia alismoides
CAGCCCACGGTCGGCCTTTAAAATCCCCCCAGGGAAGCTCTTCGACTCCTGACCTGCAAGGAAGAAGTAATAGGGTCGGGGGGTAAATTGCCCCGACCCTGTAGGATGGCGAAATGATATGGGGAGGCGGAGACAGATCTCGCCGGAGCAAACTCCGGTGAGATGGTGGTGGCGATGAATGGATGGATCGTAGGCGAAATGGACAGGTGAAAATGGAGGTTTAAGCTACTAGAAATGAAAGATGCAAGAAAAACACAGTAAAAACACAAACCTCAAGGGATATACCCGAGGTAGAACCTCACGGCCAGGAGGTGGCCGGAGATGGTGGAACACGGTCCTCGAGCTTCGCCTCACCTCAACAAGGTGTGGAGAACTCCCCTGTTACCGGAGGTCTCCTTTCACACGCTCCCCGGAGGTCTAAAGTTCTCATACACGGTTCAAGGAGGACTGGAGGTTTTGGGATGGTTTTTGAAACAATGGTTAAGGTGGCTCAAAGATCGAGACGCATCAGGCGATGCAGCGATCCACAACCCGAGAGAAGCATAGGGCGTGAATCACCACATCACGAGGAAGAAAAGTCGTAAAGACCACATCATGAAATAAGGAACTATGTGGCCTCGAAAAATCCGTGAATGCGGACAAAAACGCACTTCAGACGAGGAACAGGTTGGGGTCAGAGAGTTGACCGCAGGTCAACTCTCTCACCCCCTTGGTTGGTCCACGTGGACCAACCAGGAAAAAGCCTGAAAAAAATATCTTATAAAATCATTCTAAAATAGTAAATAATCTTATTATTTTTAGGTTATTAAATAAAAAATATTTATTATTTTATAAATTATTTTATGTTGATTTTTATTTATTTTTACGGGGTTAATAATTACAAGTTACCTTTTATGCCCTTTATAGGTATATATATATGTTAGTATTTTATTTTTATTTTGTACATTTAATTTTATTTATTTTTGTTTATTATTTTATATATTTATAAAGTATTTTTATACACTTAAATATATTTTTGTTTTATTTTTCTGAAGTGTTTTGTATATCTAATAAAATATAAGTGGTAATAATATAGGTATGTATATAGGTATTATACCTATGTATATTATACACAAGTATTTATTTGAGGTAAATGGGGTTGCCCCCAGGGAGTAGCCAGCTTGGCTACTCCCAACCCTAATTTTCCCTCATTTTTTTTATTTTTTTGGAAAATAAAAATTTGTATATTCATCATTATATCTCTCTCACATTCTATTAAACTTTCGTCAGAAATAGAGACTCCTACGGCCTCCATCCAAACATGGTCGAATTAAAAAATCCAGCGACCTTTAAAAAAATGACGTCTAGATGGAGGCCTTAGGGAGTCTCTGTTTCTGATGAAATTTTAATAAAATGTGAGAGGGATATAATTACGAATATACAAATTTTTATTTTCTAAAAAAATAAAAAATTGAGGGAAAAATAGGGGTGGGAGTAGCCAAGTTGGCTACTCCCTGGGGGCAACCCCATTTTACCCATTTTTATTTTGTGTTTTATTTGAGTTTTTATTCTGATTTTAATATACAAATATATTATAAGTAATATTTACATAATTATAAAAATATATAATTAATAAAAATAATGAGTAAAGAATAAATTGAATATTTAATCTGTTCAAGTATACTACAAGGGTCCAAAACTCAACTTTCAAACCGTAACTCCGAAAAATACGAAACCACCTCCATTAAATAGATTATTTTATGATATATACAACTAAAGGTGAGTTTGGTACATTTCGAGTTTTTATGTCCAAGATACAGGTCTGGGAAGTTAGAGTTCTGGAATCTTATTCAGACCATAACTTTTTATCTGTACATTATTTTTCAGTGAAATTAATTTTGTATTTTTATGTATTAAATTATCTACAACTTTCATGTACAAAGTTTCTTTATTTGATGTATAAAAAGTGGAATCAAAATGGGTCACAAAATGAATAAAGAATGCATTAAAAAGAATAGGTATTTTAAAGGTATTTTGACCCTTATCTCCCCCTACTTTATTCCTTGTCGACCTATTCATCAAGATGCCTAGGTCTCGGGGTTTCAGGACATAAAATATTTACAATATTTTATTCTTTTTCTTTTCTTTTATTTATTCTATAATTTTGACTTTAAATACAATATTTTCTACACTATGTGGATGTACATGCATGAATGCTAAGATTATGGATTTAATGCTATTTACACGCATTTGCTAGGGTTTTTGATGCCAAAATGATAGGATAAAGATGATGAAATGTGGCTTCATCATATAGCCACCACCTTATATATTCGCTTTCATTCCTTTCCTTCCATCTCCCGTTTCCGTCGTCCACCTCAATCTATGTGTTTACCTCGCCTAGGATGGCTTCATCTAAGTACGGGGGAGGTGGACGAGTCGAGGTGTTCTTTCTTCATTTTGTTTCATTACTTCTATCATTGCTTATACTTAGGGATCTCTTACCCTGAGTATATGAGAAGTAACGTGTTCATTCCCGCGTCATTTTTTTCTTTTTATCGATTTATTAGTCCCCCTCGTTTGTCTTCTTTTATTGATATTCATGTTTAGGGATCTCTTTCCCTAAGTATAGGGGGAGACAAGTTGAGCTGAAATTTGTCTATTCCCCCCTCCCCCCTTGACCCTCCATGCGTGTTGCATACAATCTCATGTACTCAGGATTAATTGATCCTGAGTATAGGGAGGACAACCGACTTCTCATTCTTTCATTATTCAATCATTGTAGTATAGGCTTTTCTATACTTAGTATGAGTTATGTCTTATTTTTCTCTATGATCTTTGAGGACGTAGTCACGCTAAGTATAGGGGGTTATATATACGTTGTACATACTTTAGCCATATCTCGTACTTTCATATTTTGAATAGTATGGCTAAAATATTACATAAATAAGGGTATACAATTAATTAGTTGTAAAGAATAAATCGGTATAAATATGTACAAATTTTGTTTGAAATTCTTTGAATTTACTGATTAATAAAATGGTTTTAAAATGTTTTGCAACATGATTTGAAAAAAAGTTGAAACTATCTTGAAAATATCTTCAAAAATTTATGCAAAATATTTTTAAACCTTTGTATAAAACTTTTTTTGCAAAAAATGTTTCATTTGTTTAAATAAAATTTTGGAAATTTGATTTACAGATTTGAACAATGGTTGTAAAATATCTTGAAAATTTATATATACTGATTGAAAAATCTTGCAAAATGAATTTTAAATTTTGTAAATGTTTGTAAAATATTTGTAAAATTATTTACAGATTAAATTTTTCAAAATATTTGTTAAAATATTTGCAAATTATTTTTAGAACCTTATACATGTAGACAATCATTGTGAATAAAATTGCAAATACAACTAACTTCATGTATAAATACCCAGTGTAAACTCTTCAATTAATTTTTGTAAAATTTGATACACTCTCGTGTAAATATCTACAAATGATTCATTCACCGATCTTTATTAAAAATACCTAAAATTTTAAAATTGTCAAAACCCATAAAAATTGTAAAATTATTACAAAAATGCGTAAAAATGCAAAACTTCTGAAAAATCCGTAAAAAGACTAAATCAAAAGATTGCTTCACGAAAAGTTTTTTTCATTGCATTTGCATTGGCATTTCTCAGATTGATAATGACAATTGAACTAGTCTAAATAAAATACGAAGATTGGAGATGGTTGGACCTTAATCCACTTAATCATAGGAAACTTATAGGAACTGTAATTGAGGCGCTTCAGGCTAGACTTAATTCTTTGAGATCACAGACTAGGTTCAGATGTCATCTTGATTGCCTAAGTAGAATATTTTGAAACACACAAATGTCTCTTGTCGACAGTGACTTAACTCAGATACCTGTACCTTACACTTTGCTCAACTCAGTTGAAGTAGTAGAGGGCTGGATTTGCCAGCACGAGACATAAGCAAATGAAAACATATGAAGTCACAGTCTGTGGCCATCATACCCCAACCTGATCGAGTAGTGATGAGGCCCAAGGACAGAAGGTTGTGAGTTGTAATAATGCTTCAAAAGAGGGATAGTCTACTGGCTCAAAAGGAAAAAATTCGTATGTAAATGTTGTCGTGAATAGTATTAAAAATGAATAATAAAAACTCCAAAAAAATAGATGGGCAGAAATCATACAAAAAACAATTTCCGTCGGAGTATGTATATTTAACAAGCAAGCATGTTCTTTAAAGTCAAAGATTTATGTGAGCATGTTGCCAAATGACTAGGCTACACTGGTCAAGCGTCCCAGGGTATGTAGCTACACTGGCTACCATCCACTCTCTTCTCCTCCTCCTCTTCTTGAGCCGGATGGACTTGAACTTAGAGGGAATACCCTGCTTCCAGATACATATCACTAACACTATAAAAGACAAACTCATAGTCATAATAGTCTGTGTATGATATAGACTTGTTCTGACATGGCTGTTAAGGAGGCTTGGGTAGAGTTTTGTGGTTCTTAGAGTCTGTTGAGTTTTATATATGCTTCCCACTAAGGTTTCGACCAAATCTAATTTCCCAAAGATCCAACTGAGCTCTAAACTTTGATTTTATGAAGACAAGTTTAAAAGTTCCAATTTATTTCTTTTCTTCTCTTTATTTTCTTTTTTATACACTTATTAGCATAAGTTTTGCTAAGGACTAGCAAAGTGATGAATCTCAGATTCATCACTCTAAAAATGCCTGATTAAGCTCAAACCCCAAAAATTCATTGGCATTTCTTCATTTATATTGCATAATTAGCATGCATGCATGCAATAATAAGAATTGCATTTTATCACTTATTATTGCACAAAATAAGAAGCCAATCAGTCCAATTGACCAGGAAAATAGCCTAAATTTCATGATTTTTAATTAATTCATGCTAACTCCAAATAACATGAAACCCCTCCACTGTGTACATATTACTAATAAGAATAAATGGAATATACAAAAAAATCACTAACCTAAATAAGCAGACCAAAAACCCAAACCCTATTTCTAGGATTTCCGGACTAAAACCTTGATATCTTTCTCATCCAATATCCGATTTGATCCTACTCACTTTTGAACTGGTGTACATTCAATTACCTTCAAATCAAGACCAACTTCAAGTGAATCGGAACTCATATGTGAAAGTTGGGGTTTGGGCATCTTCTGTACATTTTGTGTTTTACCAAATATTAACCTATTATTTTATGTAAATAAATGACTCATTTTATTTTATTTTTTCATTTATTTTCTTCGATAAAAGTTTTATTAAAGTGCACAAAAATCCAAAATCAAACTAAGCTTGGAATCAAAGAAACTAACTGAGTCCGAGTCTTCATTAACTGTATATACAAAAATTGTCTTTTTCATGTTTTATTTTATTTCTTCTTTTTCCTAATTAATAAAATCCAAAAAATAGATTAATGTGTAAATATTTATTTTTGATTTTATCGTATTTTTCCAGATTTTTATCTGGTTTAAAAATGATAAAAAATTATAAAACTCAAAAATCAAGGTATTCTATATACATGGGATACTAAAAAATATCACTTCATGCAAATGATTGATTTTGGTACATGAAAGTTGTAGATCTCATCAAGACGAGCAACTTTCGTAAAGAAAATTTTTCTATCTAAGGTCATTTGCTATTTTTTTCGCATTTATTCATGTATTTATTTGTTCAATTTTTGTGGGGCTGACATGTGGCAGCTTCTGGAGCTGCCACGTGTCAACCATTTTTAGCCCTTTTATATATTTATTTTCGTAAAAAATAATATATATATATATATATATCAAATAAAAAATGTCATGTGGCGAGATCAGGACTGCCCGATCTCGACCGATCGGATAGTTCTTATATCTCGTCTCTGTCATCCCTTTCCTCTTTGGAACCGTCGCCCCCCTTCGCAAATGTCGGCACCGCCTACCCGCAATCTCCGCCAGGTCTACCACCTCTCCAATCAGATTGTTGCCTTCCTCTTCTGGATGTGCCTTCTTCGTGGATCTCGCAGCCACAGCGCCAACCGTCGCCGTCACCCCCGCGAATCTCGGCCTCCAACCTTCCATCTTCGACGCGTGATGAATATGTGATTCATCACTCTAAAGGTTGAAAATAGAGCTTTGTTCCCGAGTAATTAGCTGCATATTTCCCCTTATATTGTATAAATAGCATTCATGCACGCAAGCATAATATCTGCATTTTAGCACTCATATTTGCATTAAATAAGAAGCCAAATTCACTTGTAAATGTTCACCTGTATATTAGATAAAATACCTTATTTGTATATATTTTATACTAACTTCAAATCTAATAAGACCAACTCTATTGTGTATATATGACTAACACTAATTAAAGAAAAATATCAAAAAATATTAACTTGTAAAATTGACCAATAAAACCCCAAGCCAAGTTTGAAACCATGGACCTTAAAATGCACATATCTCTCTCATACGACCTCCGAATTAGGTCTACTCACTTTTAAAGTAATATACATTCAAAGACCTTCGAAACAAGATCAATTTCATTAAAATCGGAGCTCGTATGCAAAACTTGGGTTTTGGGCCCCTTTTGTATATTGTTCAGATTGACCGTTTTGCCCCTGTATTTTATCATTTTATTTTCTTCATTATTAAAAAACCAAAAGTAGATTAAATTGTAAATATTCTTGTCATATTTTTTCTATTTTTATTTTAATTTTTCTCTCTTTTAAAAATGACAAAAAAATTACAAAAGATAAAATGTGGTATTTTATATCTATAAGGTACCACCCAAAAATACATTTTGTATAGATGATTTCCTTTGATTTTCAACCCTTCACGAAAGTTGTAGATCTCGTCGAGACGAACAACTTTTGTGTTGATCACTTTTTGATTTAATCCCTTTTATTATTTCTTTTTTATTTTCTTTACATTTAATCTTTTAATTTTCTGGGAGCGACATGTGGCGGCTCCTGGAGCCGCCACATGTCCCCCTATTTTCTTTATTTTGCGAATTTATTTTATTATTTTCGGATTTATTATTATTAGTATTATTATTATTTTAATTATTTTTAGTAGCCTATTATATTAATTATTTATTTAATCTTCCTTTTACCACTTCTCCCCTTACTTTTCTTCCACTCCAAGCCAATAATCCCCCACTACCCCATTCTCTCCATCCTTCTCCAACCTCCTCCTCCCCCTCTTTATATTCTCTTCCACTCCTCCATTCATCTTCATCCGCCATCTTGAGCACACAATCCTTGAGCTCCGCCCTCTTCTTGGTGACAGCAAGTGAGAGCCACCGTGTCGAGCGAAGACAGGATCCTTTTGTTAGGCGAGATCCAGGGGTTTCGGTCCTTGTTGCTGCTGCTCTCAGCCGCAGCCGAGCTCCGCTTGTCGTGCGTCGAGCGACGACTTGAGAAGCTTTGCTTCTCCCTCCATAGGCATCATCTCCATCACCTCCAGGTAATCTTCTTCTCCCTTTCTTCTTTTTCCTCATTCTACACCCACACTCTCTCTCATCAATCCATCATTGCTCCATTCATAGATTCTCAAAACCAATTACACTTCTACGGATAAATCACACGTTGCGAATGCAATGGTGATTTTTCTTAAAATTTTCGGTGAACTTTCATCAATCGATTAATCGTTTATTTAAGCCACTTAAACAAATGCATGAGAAATAGAGGAGGTGGTGACACCCCCTGTTTCTTCTTCCTCCTCTCACCACGCCACACGCACACACCCATCGGCCACCAACCGCACCGTCGATGCCTCCTCTGCCCCGACGACCCTTGGCCGTGTGTCGGCCGTCCCCCCTCGCCGTCAACGACGCTGGCCACCTCCAAGCAGCTTCAGCCACCCGCATCAACGAAGGCCTCCTCCCCGTGCGCCACGCACCTCAGTGCGCCGACCATCACCCCACCCTGCGGCGCGCCGCCCCTCCGCCACTACGGCGCACGCGCGGGCGGCTGCCTCCGCCTCTCCTTCCACCCTTGCGCCGTCACCCTCCAAGGTGCAGCCACCTCCACGCGCGCAGGCCGCCCCACCTGCAATCCCGCGCCCTCCCTCGCGCAGCTCGAGCGCCGCCCACAGCCCATCCGCGGCTACGCACGGTACCCAACCTCCGCCCTCCCCGGCCTGCCCGTCACCAACCGGCCACCTCGCGAGCCCGTCTCCGTGCGCCCTCCATCTCCTTCACCGCCGGCCTCGTGAAGCTCCAACCTCCCATGTTCAAGCCAAGAGAAATATGGGAGATCTATCGGATAATAAGAACAAAAGGGCATTTGCAAAGGGGACACTTGCACCCCTTTGCAAGTTTTTTTAAAAAAATTGAAGTTTCCAGTAATTACATGTAAGTCCTTGTTCTTCATTTGAGCTCATATTTCTTTTTCTATATTGCACTCATACCCCTGCATTTGCACATTTATTTTGTTGTCATTTTGTCATCCATTTTTAATTTCGAAAATTGCATTGTGTAGTATAACTCTTGTTCTACCATTTTAGTATTTATTTGTATTTTTCTGATTTGCAGAATATTTATGGAATTTAATTTGGAAGAAGTTGAAATATTTTGCCCATTTTGATTGATTAATTGATTGCGCATCATTTGCTTATCGAAAAATCTCTGGAAAATCATTATTGGTAGATATAAGCCTATGCTACAGCATATCCTGAAATCACACCATTTTCACATATAATTTGTCTTAGAAAAATCATTTAGTGAATACCTTAATCGATTTTTAATTAATCAACCGTGAAGTGTTTTAACACGTTGATTTGGATAGCTCTTAATTAGACCTATTTGGATTAATTTTGTGTCTGAGAAATATCATCGTTTGTTAATTATTAAAATTGGTTTAGTCATTTTCACTAAAGTCTGCATTTTTTATTATCCGTGAGTCAGAAAATTGTAGAAAAATTAGGTAGCTTAATTTCATCCCATTTCATAATATGGTCAAGTTTCATAATTTTTGGAACTAATTTGACCGTCTTTCTGATTTAACTTGTAATTTGGCCAGATTTTGCATGTGTCTTGCATAAAAAAACCGAAAAAGACCAAAAATATCTCCTCTGAAAATCAAACCTTGGAAAATTGCTTCGAATCCACCTAAGGAGACAGCTGCCTCCCTGAGTTCGACCTTGGGCTTCCAACCAAGTAAAAAAATGCCGCTTGAAATTAATTTGACTATAATTGAAAGTGGTTTTTGATATGCTCTCATTATCCGACTGCAACGAACATATCAATTAATTTGAACATTTATTTGCTCGAATTAACAAGGGTAGTTGGGAGCACTTATCAACATGCACAACCTCCGATCTCGTGCGCTGCTTCCCACATATCTCTCATCAAATCGACCAACTCTCGTCATATATCATCCCCATAAACCTTCCATCTCTGGCCAAAGCATCACCGCCTTTGAGCTTATTTAAACCTTGCCACCCCCTCGACTAACCCATCCGTCGAGTCAAAGCTACGACGTGCGGCTGTAGGTCGGAGGTGGTGACAGCATCTCCGACATGATTCTCTTCAAGGCCGACATGATATGAGGTCGTTGCAGCAGGCGGCGACACCGCTGCCCTTGCTCCAACTTTTGTCGTTGAGCCAACGACTACCCCCATCCATCTTCCTCGCCTGATAACCCCTTCCACCTTCATCAACTTCAACCTCCGCAACCGACATCTCCGTCAACCGCCTGCAACTCTAGGAGGATAATCTCCCTCCAACGTTCCTCTAGCAATCGTCTCCTACACCGCCACTACGCAAGGATCTCTGTCACTCCAGCTCATTCCCTCACCGTGCCCGAGCTCCACCGACGACGCCGACCATGTGTTAGCTAACGCTTCACCACCTGCAGTTCCTCGCCAGCGTCCCCTCCGTTGTGTCAGCCACGGGCCTCCACCATCGACTCTAGAGCCCACAGCCATTGCTCCAGCTACCGCAGCGCCTCCACCGACTCTGCCTTGCCTTGCCGCCAGGGGCTGACCCAAGGCCCTCCACACACGAGGTGCACGTGCGGGAGGTAGCACGTGATCAGCACCCCCTGTAGGCTAATTGCAAAGAACCCCCAGGGTTGTACTTTATTGAAGAAGACCCCCCAGGCACGCGCGGTACGCTCGTGGGGGTAGGGAAACTTGTGAAGAAGCCCTCGGAGGACCGCCAATTTACAACAACACCCTTGTCGCTCAAGGGTCACATGCTTGGCACTTGACCGCTTGGGAATTTTGCATACCCCCCAAGAGTTTAGGTAATTACTTTTAAGTTGCTTCTTTACGTTATCTTATTTTATATTATTGCAATTATACCCCTGTATTCCTCTTTGTATTAGACCTCTACATGACATTTTTTTATTATTCAAAAATAGCATGATGTTCTACAATTAATTATTTACATCATGGAATGCTTGAGACATTTTTGTGGTCTGTGCCTAGTTACTGATTAATTTTCTTGCGGAAAATTACATATTTTTCCCATCTTGTGCTTCAAAATTCATAAGTAATTAACCATATCTCTAAAAAATGTCAAAAATTCACGGATTGTAGAATTTGTTTTATGTTACTTATGCCAAAAATAATTGCATTTGCATTCATGGTTTTCCCTAAAAAAATATTTTGCATATTTCAATCTTTTATTTTTTAATAGGTACTAAATCTAAGATTTTCAAGGTTTAGGATTTTTCTGAGATAAATCACCTAGTGACATGTCTTGGATAATTTCATCTCTTGGAAATAATTAGGTTTAGTATTTATTATAATTAGTTATTGAAATTCATTGTGTGTGCATTCATAAATTTATAAAATATTTGTCTTGTATCAAAAATTCCAAAAAAATTAAAGAGCATTCATTTCATCAGAATTAACATCTTGGATAAGTTTCATATTTTTCGGGCATCGTTTGATTGATCTTTACATTTCAGTCCCTAAAATTGGCCACATTTGCATTTTTCATCCCAAAATTGCATTAAAATAACAAAAAAGTATCGTATTGAAAATCGTGCACGGACTTTGATAGACAAAATTCTAGATTGTTCCTTTGCCTCCTTGAGTTCAGCCTTAGGACTTGCCCAGTAAAATAAACATTAAACCACTTCGAATAAAATTGAGTAAAATTTTGTGGTTATTTCTTGATCGATTCCCAATTCCTGCCTACAACGACAAAGTTAAACACTTAATTCTCACATATTAACTTGATGAATTTCGGACTCGTAACAATGGCTCTTAAAGGGGGTGATGAATCCCCATTTCACCACTTTTGTTTTTTATTTTTAAATCCCTACTCAAATGCATGTATATAACACTAAAATGTGAAAAATAACACTCAATAACAACCACACAAATACTGTATAAAATACAATATTTTATGCCAAAAATAAAAGAGTAAAGAAAAGAACAGAAAAAAGAGGGAAGTATCAGAGACATTGAATGATCTTAAACCTCGACGTCCAATCATCGTGATGACTTGGTCGACAAGGAATAAATATGGGGAGATAAGGATCATTAATTATACATCAAATACACAAAAACCAATTTTTAATTCATCAATAATATGCCTTTAAAATCATAAACATGAATATTGTATATAAAAATACAAAGAAAAAAAATACAAATTTTATTTCATTAAAAAATAATGCATAGTGTGCCTGGGATACAAAGAATAAATTGTCGCAAAGAAAGCCTTATTGACATGTATCTTATCCATATCGATTCAAAATTCATGGAACTCACCTTTATTATTTATAAAATTAAATCATCTATTTAATGAAGATGATTTCATCCAATTTGGAATCAAGATGCAAAAGTTGGCTTTTGCGCCCTCATTACGTAAGATATCGGTATATAATATTCAATTTATTTATTCTTTTTATTTTTTATGTCTTATATATTTGAAAACATTATTTGAAATATATGTAAACAATGAAATAAATAAATCATTAAAAATCCATTAAAATAAATAATGTACTTTAATATATAGATGAAATATACTTATAATATACCTATATAATACATATACTTAATTCTTTAAGTTAGCAAATAATGTTAGAAAATACAATAAGAAGATCTAAATATGTATTTAAATAAATTGTAAATATGTAAAACACATGTATAAAATATTAACAAATAAATACAAAATAAAATTAAAATACCTCATATATAGGTATTTATACTTATAATTATACATGTAAAAACTAACACATGATAAATGATCTTGTAAAAATAAATAAAAATCAGAATAAAATACTACATAAAATAATAAATATTTTTTTATTTTGATAAAAAAGCAATAAAACCATTTACTATGTGTAATCTATTTATTAAATGGATTATTCACTGTTTTGGCATTTTTGTGCCTAGTGTGGACCAATGGGAGCGCGAGGACTATTGACCTCGGGTCAATTGTCCTCCCTCCATAGGTCTGCTCCCTATCAGAGTGTCAACCCCTCTCTTCTCCACATTTTCACACTTTACACATTGCCCAAAATCTTTTGATTTCTTCATGAAAAATCCCATCATCACAACATCCCACTACGAACGACACTCCATTCCCTTGCACGCTCATCGACTCGCGATCCCTAATCAAACTTCATCTGCCTCTTGCTATTTTTGAAGTTTGATCATTCTTGAGCGCATCTTAGCCCCTCAGATTGAGTGTAGTATGAGTCCCTCATGACAGGAGGCAATTTCGGTCGTTTCGCAATGACGAGGAGGTGTCTCTCGGGCTAATCCATATCTCGTCGAACCTCCGCCGACAATGGTTTCTGCTCCTTGGGCCGCATGTCATGTCGAGCTTTCTTTTTCTTGCCTTCTAGGCAGCTTTACTTTCCAGCTTTCTATTCCACCTTCATTTGATGCATTTTCTTTCTGTTTGATAGCTTAAATCTCTAGATTAGAAGTACGCAGGAAGTAGTGCTCTGTCCTTTGTTCCACCTTCTACATCCCATGTTCCAACTTGCCGACCATCGCTTCACACTCCCCTTTCCTATCTCAACCTTCTGGTACCACCAGACCCCTTCGATTGCTCCTGGATCGAACTTTCGAGGTTCTCCTCCGCTGCCTCGCTGGACCTCTACGCCATACCTCCATTCCCACCTCGATCTTCCACCAATAATAACCAGCGAAGTTTACCCTAGCCAAGCTTTTCACATCGTTTGCATGTTCTGAAGTCCCCATTTGAGGGGTATCTATATCAAGAACATGTCCTAGATGGCATTGAGCTCCATGTCTATCGATGTGGCCCGGACCTATTTAAAGGTACCAAAGCTTGCAGAATACCTTTGGGACCCGTTTGAGCATTTCAGCAGTGAATGAGGAGTTCGGAGGAGGAAGAATCGATGAGAAGAAGCTCCTAAGTCATGTTGTCCTTACCTGTTCTTGGGGAAGAGCAGATGATGTAGGATCCTCCCTCCACTCCAGTTTTGATCGAGGCCTTGGGATCGAGCGCACCAGTCATTGTCAGATCTGCCATCGAATCTAATCTTAAACGTTCATCCACGAATCGACATTGGGCATACAACGAACAACACGTGTCAAGTGGGATATCCATAGCCATTGGCTCATGCACGAATAAGGGGTATATTGCACTTGATACCTAACCTTTTTATATAATTCCTTTTTAATCCTATAAAAAATATTTGTAGTACAAAGTTTTGTGGATAAATTGCAAGAGGACCCAATGTATATTTGATATTCTATATATGTCTGCTAGAACAGCTCACGTGGACCCATGCAAGTTGGGTAATCTGCACATAATCCCATTCGGGTTCCTTTATTTTATTTTAATATATGAATTTTGTAATTAAGTTCAGACCTTTTGGGTATTTTTGCATTGCGTCCCTCTAACTTTATTTTAATTGCAAAATACCCCTTATAGGATTGTAAATTAAGTTGTTCTTTTTTATTTTTATTCAAATATCTCCCATGCTCAGAAAATTATGGAAAATAGCTGAAGGTGCTTGAAATCATGGTTATTCATACTATGATTTTTATTTAGCATTTTCTCACTATTTTCCATTTATTGAAAATCGTTTAAGAGCTATTTATTTCCTGTATAGATATAAAAATACAAAAATTAGAAAAACTTATTTAAAAATTCCAAAAAATATATGTTATATATTACTATATAATATAACTACAGACCAAAAATCATCGAAAAATACAAATAAAAATCTCCAAAATTTTAAAACCCCGCTATCCCAAAAAAGTAGAAAAAAATATTTTGTGTTGTGTATCTTTCCTTATATTATATAACATACATTAAAATTGATTTTGGAAATTTTTGAGATAGTTATCTATTTTTAAATCCCTAAACAATTCGACCTATTTATTAACTCCCTATTTTGAAGTATTTCGGACTTTAAAATACGTGAAAATCGGTAAAAATCATTAAAAAATCACAAAAATAGGTAAAAAATATAAAAAAGATAAAAGCATTTTATTTTATCTATGTATTTATAAATATGAAACCCCATATTACTATATATACATATATATACACTTATATATTTGGTACTATAATAATTATTATAAATACCTTAAATAAATTTTAAAACCTTTAGAAAAGATAAAAAGGATTGTACTTGTATATACTTGATAATTTTTTATATATTTATTACTATATATATCTTGTATAGTTTTGGTATTACACATAAAATTATGTAGGTATATGTGGAATTATTACATGTTAAAGAGAAAAAAACTAAAAATCAGAAAAATATAAAAAGAAAACAAAAATTATAAAAGTAAAAACATATAAAAATATAAAATTAAAAATCCCTAAAAACTAAATATAATTAAAAATCCATAAAAATAGAAAAAGTACATAAATATCTGTTATTTATTTTTGTAGTCAATAATATTATTTGCCTATCCATGTATTTTCTCTTTGTGGTTCGACACTTTATACTTATTCACTACACACATAATTTGTAAATTCAAATAAAAATAAATATTGACTCACATAAGATTTTTCTTAGATTGTGGGTTCATTGATTGTTTGATTTGGTTTGTTCATGATCCAAATGCCGAGAATGCGGTCGACACAATGATTGTCGGACCCAACTCATCGGGCATCGCAGATCCTCTAAGACCGGGCGTTAGGATCCTTTGAATAGCATGTCAATAGGCTTCGCCTTCTCCACCATCAGAGCTTGAGTTCTCCATCGATTGTCCCCTATCCATGGATCCTCCTCCCCTTTCCAGCCCCATTTCTCCCTAGCACCTGAAGGTTATGAAAAAACCTTAAGTGCATCACGGAAGCATGGAAATCACATCATATGTGATCAGGAGCGACTAGTCGCACTAGTGGCTCGACGCAACGGAATTTAAAAATTATAAAGCTACGAAACCACATGATCCGAGAACATTTATTGAATAGTTTCATCTAAACCACAAAGTAGATATCAAAATACCTCTTGAAGTGTGGTTGCGATCGAAGTTTCTGACGCAAGAGACCGCGTCTCTCAAGTTCGACCCAACGGATGAGACACCTGCAAGCGCATTGATGAGTTTCATTCTTCTCATAATCCATGATGTAGATCCAAGTAACGGATCTTCTAATTTCGACAAACGAAATCTGAGATCTTCTTCGCATATTGGAAGCATTGAAGAAGACAAAGATCCACGAGCGGTTGACTCAATAACACAATGATGTAGCGATGACGACGAGCCTCTCCAGATCACAAAGTCGACAGTCACTTTAGAGAGAGGGGGGGATCATGCATGGTGATGAGAGAGAGAACTTGTGAATTATATGATGTAAAAGAAGAGTTAGGGTTTTCTCTTTGTTTATAATATTTTGGGAGTCCATAGATCTCAATCCATGGACAACACAGAGCCAGTGGTTGAGATTGATTCGTGTTACTTTCAGTAGCCTTTATTTTATTGTAAAAAACATCATTATAAATAAATTCAATAAAATCAATATGGGTTGTTTACATACATAACCCTGAGTGATTTTGTAATTATAATGATAACCATGGGTAATCGTGGATTACACCCACGAACCACACTAATACTTAATTTTTACACTCATAACCTCGTTTTTATTTTCACCCAATTTCCCATTAACTATGATGGTATCCATCAAATATTTTGCATTTCCACCCTTGTGTCCCCATTATTTACAAATAAACCACTCCCCTTTCCTCCCCCTCCCGCCGACCACTACCTCCTCCAGCATCCATCTCCTCTTCCCCCTCCCCATCCAACCACCTCCTTCCCTCTCGTCGACCGCCTCCCTTCCTCCTCCTCCCCTACTAGGTCATCAAGCTCCTCACCCTCCTCCTCCTCGGCTTCCATCTCCTTGAGAAGAGCACCCCCTTCAATGGCAGTCAGTGGAGGTAGTATAGAAGGTTGAGTCAGGGGCGATCGCGATGGCATTGACCGCATCGTCGTGGATAGGGACGGAGCTGACGCAGCAGAATCCATCCGTGAGGTGCCATATATTCACAGTTATATCCTAAGAGACGGAGTAGAGGAAATCTGCAGAGGCGATGAGGGCGGAGACGACCTCAACATGCTCGATCCAGAGGAGGCAGCGGTGGAGGCGCACTTAGATGTAGTTGCGGGGGAGGGGGAGGTGACAGTAAAGGTTTCTCCCACTGTTGAAGACCACAATCTGCTTGCATTCAAGTACTCTTTCACTACTCGATACTGGAATAGTGCTTCGGTTGTAGCCATTCCTATGTTAGCGGAAAGAGCCAAATATAAAGAAGCCGAAGCCCTTCCTCTGATGAGTAGAAAGGCCTTGATTGAGAATTTACAGAAAGCCACCTTGGTTTTCGTACTCAGAGATGATGATGGACAAGATGCGAGCCACCGTCACTTGGGCAAGGATGATTGAGTAGGAGATGCCACCTATAGTGGAGAGGATCGTGTTGGACGTGGAGGAAGAGATTTGAAGGATGCTGACAACATTGAAGGCAACAAACATAAACCACCACATTTATGGAGAGGATGGTGGTGTAATTCCCAATATATGTATGGACTAAGGGAATGCAAAGGTGCCCAAAGGACATGAAGGATGGGGGCCTTGTTCATTCCCCTGTGATTGGAAAATGAGTTTAATGGGGCTGCCCCCGCGTCGTTTTCGGTATTTTTTTTATTTTTTCTAGAAAAATATCGTCATGTATATTCATTCCTATATCCCTCCTATATGTCATTCGAATTTCGTCAGAAACAGAGACTTCTACGGCCTCCATCGAGATGGTGTCGATTTAAAAAAACTGGTTACCGTTAAAAAATGACTATCTGGATGGAGGTCGTAGGAGTCTCTATTTCTGACGAAATTCGAATGACATATAGGAGGGATATAGGGATGAATATACATGGCGATATTTTTCAAAAATAAGAAATAAAAAAAATACTGAAAACGACAAGGGGGCAGCCCCATTAAACTCTTGGAAAATAATCTAAATGATGGTTGCCTTTTCTAGGACAAGTAAATACTACTGCCTCGAATAGTGATATGTGAAATTGGACTGCGTGAAGAACAACGGGGGACGAAGCGACGAGCGCCTGAGAGAGAAGTACAGATGCTGGCAAGGGGAAGACGAGTAGTGTGGAGATAGTTGCATAGGAATGATATCTGCGAAGGAAGGCATGGATTGTCTTCAGCAGCATCTTGGCTGCTTCTGCCACACAGAACCCACTGGTGGTTTCTCCTTCCTATTGATGGTCGAGTATCAATGTGGTTGTGCATGTGGCATATGAGAACATGGGAGAGTTATGTAATAGATAATATGATGCCCTTAAATAGACCTCTCCCTTCTCAATTCCCTTCACGATTCTCAGGGACCCCTTGCTCTCAAGATCAAGACTACTATAACCCACCTTTTAATGGACATCAACCAGAATCGGTTATTTCCGACCGACCTCATGATGCGTGAACCTCAACATTTGCGTGAACCTCAACATGAGAGGAGGCAACCTGGACGAGGAGGGCAGAGGACGGAGGTAGAGGGGTGGGATGGAGGGGGAGGGGCGTTGGAGAATGAAGGGGAGGGGGTTAGAGGTTTTTTTTTTTTTATTTTCTAATAGCCGTTGGATTAGACCATAGGCTAGATTATATGAATGACATTGTTGGGTTAACGTGAAAACTAACGGAGGGTTATCAGTGCGAGATGGAGTGACTATATGGGATTTCTCATGTAATTCACTATTATGTAGGGTTATGATTGTAATTTCGGAGTAAACATCCCAACCAATATACCATGAAGTATTAGGAAGGTGGCAAGCCTCCTTCCCATTGGGGGGGGGGGGCGATCACCTTGAGTCCTCAATCAAGTGTGGTCGTCCATCCTCCCGTTATGGAAGGGGGCCTCCTCATTCATGTCATATGAGATCTTATATCTCATATAATCCGTTATTATATACAATAACTTTTATTGTATATTATTTCACAAAATAACTCCAAATTATTTTGTGACAATTTTAACCATGCCATTGGAAATTCGTGAATCATATTCACACACCTAAAATAAAATGTAAATTGCATTTTCAATTAATTGTCTGATGTGAATCCAATTCACATCGACATTTAAATTATAAATAATATTTACAAATAGCTCTCTCTAATTTATTCTAAATTAAATTTAAATATTTATAATTAATATGGATAGTGTTATCCACATTATTCATGTCTGTGATAATTAAATCATATTTAGTTATATTGGATCATCATTCTCAAGCATCAAAATAATATGAATCACATTCACATTACTCATGATAATTAAAACACTTTGAATTATGCATTTCTCAAATGCTCAGATATATATTTTATCAGTGGAATTATTTTTGAACTATTTCAAGAATAATGTGTTTTCTCCGCGGATACTTGGATATAAGGACGGAGAGATTGTACATTCCATGTATAATGACTTGGACATTGATATCATATCTCAAATCCAGATCTCGAGGATCTCTTTAAGATGCTTGATTAAATCAAAGCTGTAAATCTAATTTTCTCATTGCATCTGAATCACATTCATATCAATATCCAACATTTAGACTAAGATTAAACCACTTCTCTACTAAGAGGAGTCACTAAAATCCAAACCTATTTCATCACTCGCTTGAAATGGAAGCTTCATGATTATACAATTATTTATGATCACATAACCCTCGAGTATTCCTAATACCCATACATCCTGTATATTAGAAGACCTAGAATAAATCCAAAGATTTAGATTAAATTAGTATTGTCTTCTTCAGGATTTTGTCATTAAGTTTCTCAATTGGTTGTTGAGAGTTGGTATCGATCATACGATTTCCAAAAGCACATATCATACCTATAAATTCCTGTCATCTTCCAAAGCAAGACAACCATGTACGGAATTTGGTTGGGTCCCATACCTCATTAGTGAGTTCATGTCTTCTGGTTCACAAGTGAACCTTTATGATCCCTTTGAGAGATTGTATTAATCATATGCCCTTGTATGCACACGATATTGTCGGTGTATAGACCTTGATTAGGCCATCAACGTATCTGTCTGTCAATTGTACATACTTAGACATATAGTAATACATATGTCTTTGGTCAGAGGATGTATGCATATATCGTGATAGCATACGATATAGGTCTTGGTTATCTTGATCTTGTTAAGTCAACTCTTTGACCTAACTTATCTGACACATCTAAATCTCAATTTTTATGTAGAGGACTTGCATCGAGAGTTCGGTCAAATATCAACCTATAGAGAAGGATTGCCATCTCCTTCTCAGGATAGAGATCATCTCATAATAATTATTTGACGGTGCTTGAGGAGTCCTCAATCTAACTGTTTAGATATTCATCCAAGCATCTACCTATCTAACTGTTTAGATATTCATCCAAGCATCTACCTCTATGATTTAAAAATTAAATCAACATATGTATGATCATTAAGATGACCATGGTACATAATTATAATTGTACAAAGGGACCTTATAATGCATTCATTCATTTAAGTGAGATAAATCAATAACATTTATTGATATATCAAAGATTACAATAACATTTATTATAGAATGGTTCTCCTTGGGCTCACATGGCTAACAATCACCCACAAGCCCTCATAACCATTCAAGTACAATCCTTAATCCCATTCTCATTACATGCTAGTTGAAAATCTTCTATGTCTAAGGTTTGGTAAGCGGATCAATAACATTGTCGGCAGAGGCTACTTTGGTGAAGATGACGTCACCACACTTTTGTATCTCCCGAATGATGTGGTATTTTCCTTTCCATGTGCTTGCTCTTTTGATGTCATCGGTGTTCCTTTACCTGAACTATGCCTCATGTACTATCATGGTATAGTGGGATGGGAGTATTAGAGGAAACTATACCAAGTTCCATGGTGAACTTGCGCAACCATGATGATTTATGATTCATCACTCTAAAAGAGATTAATTAAGCCCAGTTCCCCAAAAGTCATATGCATTTTATCAATTACCTTGCATAATTATCATTCATGCATATGTAAATAATAATTGCATCTTATCATGCATAATTGCATAAAAAGCCAAAACCCCCAGACCAATTGACCTGTAAAATAAGCTAACTTCCCCGATTTTTAATTAATTCATGCTAACTCCAAATCACCTGAAACTACCTCCATTGTATACATATTACTAACAATAACACAGGAAAAATACAAAAAATCACTAACGTAAATAACTGGTCCATAAAGTTAAATCCTAATTTCAGGATAATTGGACTAAAATGACGTACAGTGTCTGATTTAATCATACTCACTTTTTAACTAATGTAAATTCAATTACCTTCAAAACAATCCCAAGTTCAAGTGAATCGGAGGTCATATGTGAAAGTTGGGTTTTGGGCCTCTTTTGTATATTATGTATTTTACCTGATTTTGACCTATTATTTTATGTACATAATTAAACTTTTTTTATCTTAATTCTTTTTTATTTATTTTCTTTGACAAATTTTTTTATCAAATCATGTAAAAATCTAAATCCAAGATGAACTTTAAGACAGAGAAACTGAATCTGAGTGTTCACTAACATTCTGTACGAAAGTCGTCTTTATCGTACTTTATTTTATTTTATGATTTTCTTAATTATTCAAAAATCTAAAAATTAAATTAATGTGTAAATATTTGCCTTTGATTTTACCGTATTTTCTCCTGATTTTTATCTCATTTAATAATGATAAGAAATTACAAAACACAAAAATTCGGTATTCTATGTACATAGAGTACCATCAAAAATATCACCTTGTAAAAATGATCTATTTCGGTTTTGGTCCCTTCATGAAAGTTGATGATCTCATCGAGACGAGCAACTTTTATGATTTACGATCTGAGATCATTTGTTATTTCTTTTTTATTTTTCTTATCTTTTATTTTTAAAATTTTCTGGGAGTGACACGTGACAGTTCCTGGAGCTGCCACATATCACTCATTTTTCGCATTTATATTTAATTTATTGATTAAAACAATACAAAAAATAAAATAAAAATAATTAATAAAATAATATCCATGTGGCATGATCTGGGCCGTCCGATCGCGACCGATCGGACGGCCTCAAACTCTTCTCCTTCCTCCGCTCTTCTCCTTCCCCCTTTCATCTTCTGGATGAGCGTCGCCCTTTCATTTTCGTCGACCTAAAGCCATCTCTGATTTCCATCGTCAAACCATCAAATCTCATCGTATCATTTACCACCTCCGACTTTCCTAACTTGCCCAAACCTACTGCACCTCGTCTTATCTCCATCACATCCCCATCGTATCTCGTTGTCAAATCCCTTCCATCTCCGGTCCCCCTCTCCTCTCCTATTTAACACCAACACTGCCCCTCTCTCCAACCCATCCTCCGATTGACCAACAAATAGAGGAGGAGCCCTCGACGATGAAAACATTGAATTTCGCACTCTTCCACCTTGGCGAGATCCGAGGCTTCGATGCCTCATTGCAGCTTGATGCCCCACCGTCGCTACTACCTCTGGCTTCTACCGCCGAGCTCCACCTTCCAGGTAACCACCCTACATCTCCTCCACGATGTTTGCATCTCCTTCGCCCTCTCTTGATATCACCGCACCATCTCCTTCAATCTTACACAGATTGGAGCTCCACTCCTCCTCTACCCCTTCCGCCTCATAGGCCATCCCACTAGCGAACAACCACCATCTTCCATTCCTTGCCAGTGCTCCGTCTCCCCGACACACTCACTCCACATCCGAGTGACAGAGCTTCACTTCCAAGGACTTCGTCGTCCACCACCCGTACCTACAATGTGGCCTATCACCTTCTTCATCGTCACCGCCTGACTAGAGCTATGAGTCGCCTTCATCAATTTAATCTCTTGCCATCGTGCTTGACACTCTTCATCAGCCAGAAAGACATCCTCATATAGTCTGCTAGGAGTTTCTAACCTCCCCCGTACACCATCTCCGCATGTCATAGAGCGCTCGTACCTCAGTCGAGTCGTGCCCCCAGGCACCCTACCCTCTACCTTTATGCCACTAGGAGCTCGCATGTGTCTTCACCGTCATTCGCCATCTACACAATTTGACCCCTCACCTCTACCTTCGCTTTCCTGCAGTGACTCACCAACAACACCGCTGTGATGCCATCGGGCCCTCCTTGATTGTGCTTTTGCCTTACCGTTGGAAGCTGACTTGAGATGCTCCCCACGTGAGGAGCATGCGCCGAGAGGGGTCTTTTGCAAGGAGTCCCTCGTGCTTTCATAGCCCTCACCAGAAGATCCCTGCCATCATGCGCCCCTTAGAAAATTTGTGCAAATCCCCTCTTAGGTCTCGGTAATTGCATCCATGCCCCAATGCACTATTTTGTTAGTTTATTTAAATTCTGTATTGCATTTATAAGTCTGATTTTAGCCTATAATTTGAACTTCATTTTTGCATTTATTTACTATTAAAAAAATTTAATTTCATTCTATAATTAATTCTCTACATTGTGGTATGCTCTTTTTATTTTTATAATCTGTGGTTAATTATTAATATTTTTTTGATAAAATTGCATATTTGTCCACTTTGAGCTATGAAATTCATAGACAATTAATCATTGCTCGAAAAATTACCAAAAATTCAAAGATCATAGAATCAATTATTATTTACATTGTATCCTAAAAAGTATTGAATTTGCATGCATCATTTGCCTTGTAAAAATTATACTGCGTATTTCAATATTTAATTTTTAATAGGTGTTAAACCTCATATTTTTAGGGTTTAGGATTTTTCTGAGGATATAAGATAATTTTATTTCCTGAAAATGCACGGGTCTAATATTTATTATAATTAATTATTATAATTCACATTATTTGTATTAATTTAACCATTAAATACTCATAATGCATCAGAAAATTCCAAAAAAATTACAGTACATCCAATTCATCATAATTAACATCATGGTCAAGTTTTGTGATTTTCGAACATCATTTGATTGACATAATTTTCTCGTCCATAAAATTGGCCCGTATTTGCTGTTGCATTAAAAATTTGCATTAAAAATACCAAAAAGACCTCCTCGAAAACCACACATAAAATTTGATAGAAATTGACCTAGATTCATTTGCCTCCTCGAGTTCGACCTTGAGACTTGTCCATGTTAAATACACAAAAAACAACTTTGCATTAAATGAATTAATTAATTGTGATTTATTTCTTGTTTTATCCCTATTGTCCAACTGCAACACAAACTACACATTACATTCGTGCGTAATTAATTCTTAATTTTTGCAAATTAACATTGGGTTTTAAGGATCCACATATGGTTCTCTTGCCTGTGAGGTAAATGGCTTAGTTTTCCTGTCGAGAAAATTTAGTGTTAGGTTTTCCATACACTTGGGTAATCTGACCCCCAAGCCTTCACTATATTTTCCCATTTTTTTACAACATTTATTTATTTTTCACCATTTATTTTCTGTCTTTTATTTTTGATTATTTTTCTCCGACTCTCTTACACTCTCTCTCTCTCTCTCTCTTATTTTTCATGCGAGGTACCCGACGTACGTGAATCAGTTTTCCTGAAACTGACACAACTTCACCGACCGCCCAAAAGGCCACACTAAAACTAAGAATGAGTCTAGTCGTGAGAGAGCGTAGAGTCTATGATTTATTTTCAGCATTATTTAATTATTTGTAATTAATTGCTCATTTATAATGATTTCCATTTGGAAGCTCACACGTGTAACCAAGACTTGAACATTTTCTATGGTGTGTCGTGGCATGTTTCACTTTCTAGTGAGGGTGGGGCCCGACTTGAGGGGCTCGTAGGATCAGACCTGCACCTTGGTTATTAGAGCTACAAGGTTTACATTGCTTGTGCTCGTAGAACCTAAGGCCACACTACACAATTAATTGAGATGCACATTAGCTTGTTTAACTTAGTCAAAAATTTAACTCATTTCTTCTTGGCTAATAGAACTTTCTGATAGTGCGATTTTATCGGCTTGCATATCATATAGAATGATTTTTAAATTCTTGTATTGCATACCACATGGAGATTGCGAGGAATCATTATAAGTCTTCTAACTGAGCATACACCATTTTTTTTCACGTGCATCAGCTTGTCTCGATTTCTCCCTCTTGTTTTCTCACTTAAAATATAAAAGATTTTAGGACTGGACGGTAGACATGTATTTATGTTCACTTAATTCTTCAGTGATCGCCGAAATTAAAATTGGGACTACTAAACAAGGTCGACTTTAATTAAGTTAGAAAATCAAGAATTATTATGGGAGAATTACCCCGTCATTGGATTCATTTTTTTCCTTTCTACGAGAATGAGACACACACTAGGGTAGAGCCCAGCTTCAGAATAGTCATTCAAACTAGTGGTTCTAACAACAACTAGCTACTTCTCACTGAGGGAACTACTGTCTTTGTTAGCATAGTGGGTGGTTAAAGGACAATGGGACTAGCACCATCCTTAAGTAATACGGGTGACCATTTTACGGTCCGTACTTGCACCCATACTGGCTGGAAGTGGATGCAACGAGCAGTACAAATTCAGACCAATCTTTAGGATAATTTGTGGGACCTAATAGCCCACTTAAAGGATTTTAAGATTGATTTTGTCACCAATAAAATTTACAAGATAAGTGGTCGGACTCTGCGGACTTCACTGTGTGAGTTGGTAAACATGTGGTTTGTATTTTGTTTGTATTGTGTGTAGATCACGATCAATCATCAAACACTGCACACTTATGCCTTCACACTCCCTTCTTGATTCATGAATCGTAATCCTTGTTCGAACCTCTTGAATTTGAGAATGGAGGATTGTGGTGAATTTTGTTCAGACTCCGCGAACCTTCCACTGACCACCACAAAACTGTCATCCTCAAGAGCTCAGATACACTCTTACTCCGGACCAACTCGGGTTTGTGGACACTCTCCCCATGAATCCTCATCCTATGATTTTTTCTTCTTCCTTGAAGGAGGGTAAACCCAGACTTTATCCTTCTCTCCTCACCACATCGGGGAAGTCTCTCACCTCGATGATTCTCGTTCTAATTCTTTCCATTCTCTTAGTTCGAATCCTTTATATTCTGAAGATGAAGAAGAAGAAGTGAACTTAAAGAATATGCCTCCAAAGAGAAGAGATTATGAATATGAGCAGAATGAAGACCTGATGCAAATGATATAAGCAAGATTGGTTGCATCTGAGCAGCGACAACTTTTACTGAGGGAACGAATTAACCAGCTAAATGCTGGGGTAAACCACCAATGGAAGCAACCTATAACCCTGGCCAATATAGAGTAAGGAATTATATGCGGCCGCTCGAGCTAGAAGTAGACTATGAGCTGAAGCTGTCCTTCTTGAACCAGCTTCCTCAATTTCATGGGAATACTACTGAAGAGCCATATGAATTCTTATGGGACTTGGAGCTAGTATGCTCAAACTTGAGACAACCCAGGGTCAGCCAGGACTACATTTGTCTCACTGCACTTCCATTCACCTTGAAGGGAAAAGAAAACTACTGGGTGAAGAACCTAGAAGTGACAGTTACTACATACGATCAATTCAAGATCTTGTTCTTAAAGAAGTCATATCCTTTGAGTAGGACTAATCAGATGAGGACACACATCACCAGATTCTCTCAACTGCCTCATGAACCATTCTGTGAGGTATGGGATAGATTCAAAGATTTGTTACAAAAAGTGTCCATGTCATGCTTTGGATAACAATATCTTGGTCTTGTCACTCTTTTCTAGTCTCTGCCACGAGACACAAGATTTAGTGAGCGCTGCCTGTGGAGGCAACTATACAACATGAGTTGCATATACCGTCTGCAAGGTATTCGAGCAGATGGCTGAGACAAGTCGCTCACAAATTGCCAGCATGGTGTTTAATGATTCCCTCAATACACTCCAATCTAAAGGAGGGAAGCAAACTGTTGCTAAAATGAGGACATGATTCCGAACACGGGTATTATCGCTTACAAGCTAGTTGTAGTGGATCAGATTCGCAGAAGGATGAACGACATCGACAACCATATCTCCCAGTTTCCAAAACATATGGAGGAGCTGAGTGAGAAGGTGTCTAAGATCGGGATATCTGTCGCGACTGTATTCGCTGCTCCTATTTACTGATTACAACATGTCCAGGAGCAGCTGATGTCAGAGCCACCTCAGCTTTGGGTTTAGGACCACTCTTATGCCCAATCTTTTCTGTAGTCACCACCAGCAGCTGAGATCGTCGAAGAAGTACCAACTCTGGTGTTTGAAGTGAATGGTATTTGGTATACCCAGGACCCTGCTCGACAGGGTAATACAGGGGACCATCTACCGTACCAACATCCCCCAACCTTCTATAATACCGCATTCCCACCTGTCTCGTCCCACCTGCAGAGGTTGCAATAGTCATACGACCGATAGGCCAACACCAAGTGAACCAGTAGGGTTCGCAGTACCAGTAGACACCCTGACTGTTATCAACAGCACCATGCCCCACAAGTTCATGGTTGTCATCGAAGCAACCCTCACAACCGTTAACCTCTCAGACCGAACCTGTTGATATCCAACAACAGATGCTCGATAAGATCCGTTCTTTTCGAAATAAACTTCAGGATCTACGGGTTGACATGAATTGCTTATCCTGTTGGATGAATGAACAAACAACTCCTACTACGACCATTCCTACCCAAGTTCAAGATAACCCTAACAACTTGAACAAATCTCAATTTGGACCTAGATTTGTACCATGTACTTTAAAAAAACATTTTTCAAAATCATGATTTTATTTTTACGTTGATTTTCAGTTCATGGAAAATGTTACTAAAAAATAATAGTTGCAATGTCCTAATTAAATATGTTTTACCTTTTAGGATAAAAGATTCACTTGTGCAGCTAGAATAGTAGACATTGACACCTCGGATGGGTGGTGGTATAACTCATGTAATCAGTGTAACGCTGATTGAAAATATTTGAAAGCAAATTTTGTATGATTGATGTTGCATTGTAAAAGAACTTCCCTTACCATGGTAAACTTTATAGCTTAATATATGCCATCTACTCAGTAATATAAGTAATCATATATGTTCCAATAATATTATATCTATCGGGTATAAACTGACTATTATTGTCCAGGATGAGACAAGCTACGCATCATTTATTATATTTGGGAGCTTGGTAGCGGATCTCATAGGAGTGTCTTGCTTAAATCTAACTTCAAATCAAAAGCATGCTAGGTTGAACCTTACTCCTATATTTCAAGGATTGATTGGTCGCAGATTTAACTTCAGGATAATTTTTGGATTATGTGACAACAAGAAAAAAGTACGAGCTAAAATAGTTAAAATTATTCCTGATTCTACATCAATCGATCAACATTCACATGGTATGTTGTTCCAATATTTGTATCATAAATGAATGGAAAACATAATGGTATGATTTTATCTAAAAAAACTAGGCATTCCTTGTGGTGATTCATCTTCTCAAGCGGTATCAAATGTATATGCAGATGAAAAAGATCCATCAAACGTTCCACAAGATAGGTCATTTTGTTCTAACTCTTTATCCTAATTACAAACATATACTAAGTTTTTTCTATAACAATCACATATCTCCTTAATACAATCAGAACTTATCCCCTCTCAATTTGATTAGAAATACCAAATCTTATGAGAAAAGAAAGAAGATTGTTGAAATTCCAACGGATGATGCAGAAGAAAGATGAGGGAAGTTGTCTCGAAAAATGTAATTTCACATTTTAATTGTTGAAAATTTTCCTTCTCATAGTCCACAAACAATTAACCTATTGCACATGTTATTATTTCAGGTATACGTCATATATGAAATGCCAACGTTCTCGCGTAGCCCTCTATCTTTTTATAAATATTTTCTGTGTTTTTTGTAGATAAATAAACTCATGCTCCTATAAGGAAAAACAACTTTAATGTATGTAAATATTTTTTGTTAACATATCTCTGTAAGTTAGAATGTACTGCTTAAACTATTGTCTTTCTCTATTACTTGTCGCTAACTTCAACCTTAATTCTGTTAAAATAACGTCTGCCTAAATTAAATGCTTTTTTTATTATTATAAGATCTTGAAAGTTATCTACATTTGATACTACATTTTGTGTACATCTGCCCAAATACAATAAATACCTGTCGTATATATTATACATTTCGATTCTTTTCGTTCCTACTATGAATTAATTGCTATTACCCCCTAATAACTCTCATGTTGTATCATATATCCTTTGATGTTATAGCGAATGAACATTCTGCATCCGTCGATTTATTAACTCCGTAAAAACTACTATACTGGGGAAAAGCTTTATGTGAATATATAAAATAGATGTTTGTTACTACATTATGTATGTATATATCTTAGGGACATATAAGGAAAATTCTCTGTGGAATATATATTAGGGTCCGATCTGGTAACAAGGTTATATTGCTTGAGACTGAGGGTCAAAGACTACAACTACATGTAATTTTGCCTCTCGTGTCATTCCTAATGCAATATTCGTGAGAGTCGAGGCTAAACTAAACTTAAAGGAAAGAAATCTATCTCTATAGGGAAGCCCAAGATTGAGAGAAAAGAAGCATGCTGTCTCATATGAGCTGCTATTTTCTCTTAAGCATCGTTTAGGTTTAATCCTTCTATATGAAAGTTTGTTTTGTACATATTGTATCGGTTTATGAAGCTTCTTGATTGATCAAGTTGCAAACTTTCAGTTATATTATTATCTACTGAAGTTCAAATTTTACGTATGCTGAATGTTTGCAGTAACATCAGTCGGTTACTTTCGAGAATTACAACTTTGTTTATTTCCTAGGTTGGTTATAGTTTTATGTTATCAGTCAAATTACCCAATCTATTGTATTATATTATTACATAACAAAGCAAAACTTCCTGATGTTGTCTTCTACATTTCTTCTCATATTCTTTTATTTGATGTTATATGTACACATTATTAAAATATACATAATTTTCCATACACCATAAAACAACTACTTTCTTCCTACTATTGAGTTTGAAACGCATTGCTCTATTATTACAATATCCTTATTAGGAATTTCAAATTAATTTAAAAAAAGATATTTAAAACTAATGTATTTCTTCGCGGTCCATAGAAATAACTAATCTTTTAGCTATGCAAAAGAGTTTCTTAATTTTTAATATTCCAATATATTTATTTATGCAATAATCATTCTTAAAAAAAGTAAATTGCTTTTGAAAACTTAATGCCTTTATTCACGATCCATATAGAACATCAGATTTTTCCACAAATATCTCTATCAAAAATCCAATTTACAAACGATCTTACTTCTTCGCCCCGAATATGAAATTTCCTAAAGATTTTGTTCTATTACAAAAATCCTTTCTGGGATCTTCTGCTCTCTTTTTTTCATTTCATTTTTTAGTTATTTACCATCATTGAAATCTTTAATGGCTTATAGATTTACGGATACTTGGTAGTAAAAACCTTGGTTATTATCATTAACTAGAGTTTTGGTTAATAAATTAATTATAGATCCTCACAGTAAAATCCAGGTTGTTGTAAAATTAATTATCTTCATGTCCAAGCAATGGCAATTTCATTTATTAGCATCACATGTTGGCATCTGTTACCTTTGAAAAAATTTACCATTGAAATGTCCTTCTAATAGTATATAATTATAATTTTATAAAAATTTGGTTTGTATCTTACTATATAATAGGCAACAATCATACTTCATCGTAATTAATCTTTCTCCAATATGAAAAGAATAATGTTGCAATAATTTTCTATGATTAAATTGCCATTTAACAATTACACAGTTTATGTTTAATTGTGTTCATACCTAATCAAGGGTAACTTTATCCAAAGGTAACTTTATTAGATAATATCACATTTTCAAATACCTTCATTTGTTTCTCCAGTTCAATTGTCCTATAACATGTAAGTTTAGACTTTAGACTGCACCCTTCGTTTATATTTTTTCAATTATTTTATAGTTAATTCAGCTAATTTAATCTTCTGAAATTCTAATTCATATATAAATTTGTAAAAGGCAGCGATTATATACTTCATGACAATCATTCTTTTTTCAAAGGGAAAAAAATTGAAATGTTTGAAATGTTGAGGCAATTTAGGATACCTTAAAGGGGCCTAGAATGCAAATTCGTTTTTTATGCGTATTACAGGGACAGGAAGACTCTTGAAGGGCCAAGTTGCAGACTTTCATGTATAGCAATATGTATTCAAGTTTATAATTTGTCCATACGAACATTCTTGAATATATTTATCTTTACATATATGATTGTTATTTCCATTCAATTTATCATAGTTATTTTCTGGAATTTTCGCCCGGTGTTTTTTGACAGGGATCATCACGGGCTGGTATGTCTCCATCATTCCTGTATATTTCCTTTTTTGACAATTTCTTTATGGATCATATCCATTTCATGATATTTCTGCCCGGTGTTTGACAAATGACATCATGGTCTGGCATCTTTTCATCGTCCATGCACATTTCGTTGTTGGTATTTTCTTTCCTCCATACCTTTTCCCCTCTTCGTTGTTGCACAAATTTTCACTTTCTCTGGGTCAATAATCACACTTCATTGTAATTTAGCTTTTTCTAATGAGAACAAAAATGAAATGCTTGAGATGTAACTTAGGATATCTTAAAGGGAACCAGATTTCAAATTCATTTTATACATGTTACAACAATCTAGGAAGCCTTTTAAGGGACCAAGTTGCAGACTTTCAAGTATATCATTATGTACTAAAGTTCACACTTTGTTTGTATGAGCCTATACTGAATATATCTTTATATACATAATAATTATTTCCATTAAATTTATTGTATTTATCTTTAAAGGTTTATATATTTGTAGTTACAAATTAAATTTATCTATTGTATGTAACATGTAATAGTTTTTTTCCTTTCACATTACTTGAAATCGTGCAAATATTTATTGTCTACATTGCTTGTTGTTTTATGATCAACAATCTTTTTAAATTAACTGCTTTCTCTCAATAATTCCGTAGTTGTTGATTTTGAACAATGTATGAGTTTGCTTTCTTTTTTTTCTTCTAATATATCATATTCTTAAAGTTTGTTTCACCATCATCAATTCTAGCTTCAATGCACATAAGATCTATACTATTGTGTCTTGAATGACTCATGTCTCGAATTACTTATATTATTACGTGTAACAATATGCTTTGTGGTAATCTGATAAAAATCCTCCCATACCCATTCTTTTTTTGTTAATATTTGCTTACATGTTTGAAACCAGTGTCTTTTATACTAATATATCTACAGTTAATACTCGGATAGTAACCATCTTATCTCTGATTTCTCCTGTTTTAAAGCGTAAAGTATTTCTGTCTTTATTTTTCATGTCATAGGTAATGCTCTAATTTTCCCCTAATATTCCTTCCCAATCCGACGTCAAAATGGTGATTGCGTTCATTTATCTTTTTTCTTCAATTCCATTTCATTTAATTCGGTAATTTATTTATTTTTTAAATATATTGTTCGTATATAAAATTGCAACTAACACTTATTATACTTCATGACCATCATACATTTTCCGAAAAAAATGAAATGCTTGAGATGTTGGGGCATTTTTGGATATGAAGCAAAAATTTTCGGTACTTCTGAGTGATTTCAATTTGCAGTTTGTGAATATTTGTTTACACGATAGGAAGTGGTGTTTTTTATACAACTATATATGCAGCTAAGATATGTTATTTACCATTTTATATTAGATATTCCATGTCATAGAGTGTATAATATTCCTGAATTTATTGTTTATGTCATCTAGCTCTCGATGATTCAATCAGACAATATCACATTTTACTGTTAGTCACCTTCATTTGTTTCAGCATTCTATTTGCCCTATAATAAACATAAAAATTTAGACTACATCCCTTCATTTATGAAATACAATTCTTTTATAGCTAGTTCAACTAATTAAATTTTCTGATTTTTAATTGATGTATTAATTTGTAAGAGATAACGACTACACTTCATGACAATTAGTCTTTTTTTCCAAAGGGAAAATTGAACTACTTTAGATGTTGGGGCAATTTAGGATACCTTAAAGGGAACCGGATTGTAGATTTTTTTATACATATTACATTAATTTAGGAAGCTTTTCGAGGTACCAAGCTGCAAAATTTCAATTGTATCATAGATATTGAAGTCCAGAATTTGTATGTATTCCTTTCATTCTGTGTTTATGGAATCTTTTTCTTTTGGAATTATTGTTGATGATAATTTGTCAATCCAATCTTTACTGTAGAATTGGACATGGGAGTTTCTTCTCATCGAGCTCATTGCAAATAAAATAATAGCATAATTTGGCTATATGATCAATCTATATTTGCTGGGGATTTGACATATTTTTAAATGCTTCTTCAATCTCTTTTGTTGGGTTTTATATATTTCCAGTTACAAATTGACATTTTCTTGAATGTTTTCCCAGTTTCTCACATCTCAGCTTTTGAATTGACATATTTTGGAATGTTTTCCTACTTTCTTCTGAGTTTCACTTGTTTTTAACTCAACATATTTTGCAATGTTTTTTTCCGAATTCATTTCCTTTCATCTTATGCATCGTCATATTTTGTAATGAACTATATTTAACTCTGGTAATGTAATCTTCTAAATTTCTAATTTGTATATTAATTTGTAATAGGCAGTCATTACACTACATTGCAATCAAGCTTTTTTCGAAGGAAAAAATGAAATATATTTATATCTATAACTATACTAAAACGGAGTTCTTCTCAACTTTCATCCTCACCTTGACACGTGGGTTTCTCCCCTTTCTTTCTCTCTCCACTAGACTCGGACAGGTCTTATGGGATTCTTCCCTCTCAGAGCTGTTACTGACACGCGGTCTCCTCTCAAGCCTCTCTGACACCCCCTCTCCCGACAGTAGGCTCTCTTTCACCATGTTCTCTCTCGCTCTCTGCTATTTTTGGTATGTCTCTCCCCCTTATCAACGTGCTCTTCCCTTCTTTCGCCTGCTTCGAATGGCATTACCTCTTCTTTTGAAATAATCCATTATTGCCCTTTCATGGTATCCGAACACCCATCGTCTCTCGCACCTCCTCTATTGCCTCCTCTGTGGGAACTACAATCCCCTCCGCCTCCCCAATCTCCTTCTGCCTAGCCCTCCTCTCTCTCTCTCTCTCTCCTTTTCCTCCCCTGTACTTGCCTCTTCCGGTGAGAGGCGGGGGCATGGTCGAAGCTACGACCCATCCACCCTCGGATGGGTCCTTGGTGACTCTCGGTGGTAAGTCTGGGCGAGGAGAGGGGCGAGGAGGAGAGGAAAGAATCCCTCTCTGTGAATTCTTTGAATTGTTGGAGTGCTTCCAAATCCATGTCCCAACTTTGCTCACCTTTATGCCAGCTCACTCAATACCAATATCCACAATAGAAGGTTTCACCCTTCTCTGGCCTTCGCCTTTTCGAACTTCTCCTTTTTGATATGCTTCCATCCACATCAACCTTACCTTAGGTGTTTGTTGTTGAATTTCCTAATAAATTGCATGCTACATTGCTTGCCTATACTGAACATCATTATACTGTTGAGATGAGGGTTGTTGCAGCTTGTTGTGGGTTATCAGTATCTTCTTAAGATCTCATCTGTTCCTTCTCATAAGAGCTGAATTATTACTATTGTCTCCTTTGGCAAGTCTTCTAGATTGTCAGCGTATATTTTGGAAATCATGACAATTATTTTGATTGGCCTAAGTGGCTTCAAGGATGTTGGTATAACAAGGCAATCGATGAGGAGCGAGCTCATGATGGCGATGAAGAGATTGCCAAGTTCTTGAAGTTGGATGTGGATTTGTGATGCAAATCACATGGATCCGTCGAATAGAACTTGATGTTGAGGCTCATACTAATCATTAAAATGGAGTGCCTTAACTATCCATCATTTTCCTTTTTATTCGGCAAAGTTCACATAGATGTATGCCATACAAGACTGGTTGTGTGTGATTTGAAGGTGACGATTCCATCATTTCTAATGATTAATAAATGATAATTACGTTAACTCAATTTCTAGGTTTTTGGCATTTAGATTCTTGGTCAGCGTTGCCACATATAACAAATCGGCTCCCTCAGTGCATGTGTAATTCTCAGCACCATCCAGTCTTCTTCACCATCATTGGGAAGCACATCAACATGATCAACATTCACTTCATCTCCCGCACCATGGTCTGCATCTGTATCACCAAAGCGTTGTGTCATGCAACTTCTAAGAGACCATCAAAAGTTTTAGTGAAACTTCTTATTATTCTCTACTCCATCTCTTTTATCTCATGTTTCTTTTTCTTCCGATAGGATAATAGGAAGGTTTTCACTTTTGTTTTCTTAAACATAAGATCTAATTGGTATTATTTTGTTGATATGGAACGAGCAACTACTGATAGTATCATAGATTATAATGAGTTTGACATGGATCTTCCTGCAAGGACTTCTGTTTCTTACTTGAAGTCCTCGGTTTCATATATGAGGTTTGAAATGATATATATGATGGAAAAATCGGCTTTTTAAACCGGAGTTTCTGGAAAAGACGGAACAGAAACAATCTTGAAAGCTCCCTCTCCTAATTCAAAATGAAAAAAAAACACCTATACATTCACAGACTCGCCACTATAATAGATAAAATGTTTGATACTAGGACTCACCTTAATTGCTATTTAATGTGATATCCTTACACTAAATAATAATAATGGATTATAGCATCTTCGAAAGAGGCATAGATCATGACATCGATGAGCACCGTTTATGGCATCACGAATGAAGGCATTGCAGATGAGGCCCATGCTGGTGGCATAGATCTGGTTGGTGGTGCGGCCCTGCATGGTGGCATTAATGGTAATTCGGATGCCAACAACCGAGGGGATGAGAAATAGTATCTGTGTTATCTGCATACAAATAGGTTTTTCCTACGTAAATAATAGCAACCCTTTCTCTTCATATAATTACGAATTTGACCTCTACGATGGCATGCTATTCATAACGTGCCAAATATGTTACCATAATATAATGCTTTGTAATACTTGGCCATTAAATTAATGCATATTATGATAATTTTAATATTGTATTTTGTTAATATATGATGGACAATCATTAAATACATCTTCGTTACCATCTCTATATTATATAGTATTATGACATGGAATTGGATATGTGCATACATTTTCGCATGGGATCGGATCTACAAATCTATTTCGGGCAAATTGATATGGACCAATTTCTCAGTGATTTCAACTTGACTGGTCCATATCTGAGGTCTTTTCCGACTTTGACATTCAGCACATCAACGCAAGATTGCGGGCAGATGGACACCAACGAGGATCTTTGCGCATCACCAGGCTGATATTACTTAGTATCTACGTATGGAGGACGATCTTTAAGAGATCATATGACAATATGTGTGCGTATGCATATTTATGGTATTCCATTCCGGTGTTGATTTCTAATCGTCTAGGTAAAGTTGTGACATGTGTACATATATCAATTGATTTTATTATTTTAAAACATCATGTATCGAGATGATAGATTTCTTTCTCAATTTCTTTCTCAGTACTTTTTTACACAACTTAATATAAGACTTGTATATAAATTAATGTATTTTTTAATAATATTAAGATTGTTGATATACAAAAATGCAGTTGTTATTGTACTTTTGGTTATTGATCATGACTTTTATGTTTTTGGAAATTAAAGACATCTATATAAATTAATGTTTTTTTTGATAATATTAAGAGTTTTAAAATACAAAATATATAATTATGATTGTAATTTTGATAAATATCTATATCTTTTATATTTTTGAAATTTGAAAATGTATATGGATACGGGTGACAAAATATGTAGAAAATAAATATGAGTGCTTTTGTCGGATATCTCTATTAGATCACTACTCAGTACGTCGCGCTCCTCCGCCAATGTTGTCCCTTGCACGCAAGCCCTCATCAAAGGTTCAATCAGGTTGGAAGCCAACTGTGAGTTAATGGATTTTTTGCTTGTTGATGCGATTTTATGCGGTTTAAAAAGTTGGTTTTACCACGTCGTTGTTGTTCCACGCAAAACCGTAATCAAACAAATAAGATTACAACTACAAGCATGTTGGAAAAAATATGAGTTGTATAGTGCAAGTAGAGGTTCGTATCCGCAGGGACTAAGCAAACTCGCTCTTTTTGTTCTTCTTTAAAACTTGATTCAAATTTTATATCTATTGTGATGAAAGAAAATTTATAACAGAATGCAATCTACGGTGAAAACACTTCTTAGAACTTAGAGTAAGCAAATGATGGTATGGGTGCAACTAAGTAAGGAAGTGGGGGTTGATTCGCAATTTAATATGGGAAGATGAGATTTACTTGGAAGCTTTCAAGAGAGAATGATGAAATATAAAACTTGCATTGCATATATAGAGTTGGCAATAGCTTACACAATAAAAGTTGTTCTTGCAAATTCAACTTAAACAAATTAACCAAGATAGAAAAAATATAAGCGACAAATAAGATGGGAAAGAAATGCTTCTCTATTTGATTCTGGAGTGAAGACGATGATGATGACGGAGATGGGAGTGTGCGGGGAGATGCATGGGCTGCTCGCACATACAAGGATGGAGCCGAGGAAGATGGTGGCGGAGAGGAGCTTCGACGAGAGAGAGAGAGAGAGAGAGAGAGAGGGAGAGAGAGAGAGAGAGACTCGGCTGCCTTGGGCGAGAGCTTCCTGAGAGAGGGAGAGAAGTCGGAGTCGAGAGGGAATGGTAGGAGTAAGAAGTGCCTTCCATTTGCATGGGAGGGGGTCATTTTATAGATGTTTTAGGTGGCTCCCCTTCTCACCTGCACATAAAGACAACAACCATTACCAATGGATATGATTTAATATTTGCGTGGGAAAAATGTGCATGGGAAAAAGGTACATGGGGAACATGGGTTTTAAATACTTCTTGAGTCATGTATTGTATGGGAAAGGGAGAGGGAATAAAGAATGTGAATTTTGCACAATGTTTCCTCTTCATTTCTTGCCAACAAATTGTGTATAGCCAAATTGGATTTAATGATCATGCAATTTGTTTGGATAAAGTATTTCAATGAGTAATTGAATTTGATGATGAAGAGAGAATTCGGGCATTAATTTAATTATGCATTTTTAGAGGTGATTTTCTTGTTGTATTTGCAGAATCAATAATATCTGGATTAAGTGATGTTTGAGGTGTATGTATCAGATATTTATGGAATTCTTTATGTATTTTGTATACTATTATACCAGTATAATATGTACTCATCACACCCACATGCTTAAATCTTGCTAGTCCCGAGCAAGAATAAGATAAGTAATAATGAAGGATAAGGAAAATAGCCAAGATAGATATGGTGAGGGTTTGCAGCAGACATACGCACAAAGTCTTCGAGTTTTCAGTTCTTAACCACACAAATACACAGACTTCAGTAGAGTCGACTCACGGATTAATGATTTGTTTGAATTGTCGACTTGACTCGTGTTTTGTAGTTTTCAACAGCCTCTCAGTTCCAACAAAATCAGACATGGTTTCAAAAGGTCGATCAAGTCAGCTCATCCCTAAGAAACATGTATTCCCTTTGACCTTGAGTGGATATAAACAGTGTTAGTGATGTTTTAGCTTTCGTGAGTCAAGAGAACGAGCTAACAACACAATCTATCAAGGTACCGAATGATTCCCTAGTCATATACCTTTAGTCCTTACCTGAATTCAGACATATTCTCTTTTCACCCAAGTATGTCAGCATCAAGAAATAGGTCATAATTCTTTGGAAAATGGGACTTATTTTTCGGGGTTTTCCGTAGACCGCTTTGGTCCGTTGCTCTCATTCTTTTCTTTTTGCAGAGCATAACCCTGGGCCTCTTTGGGCCTCTTTTAAAAATTTAGGTAGCATCATTGGGTTGCGATCACGGTTTTTTGGTGGAGAAGGGTTATTCGGTGGTCTCCTTTCATTGCTTTTGCTTCGTACATCTTTGCATGATTGGTGGTTTTTGGCACTTGTATTGTGATATGCCTTTTTGTGGTGTTTTTGTCTTGGGTTTTGGCATCAAAAGGTAGTATCGGCTTAATATTAACTTTGGAGGCACGATATTGGCTTATTTGCTGACATACTTATACTGTAGAGATCATGTTGCTCCTGAGTCAAGTTCCTTCATTAGCTATAGATAAGGTTCAGGCATTGGCACAACCAAGAGGATAACTCCTCACCTCAACTAGATTGTAATTGTATCTCGTAAAATAAACTCAATCAAGCTAAGTGTAATATGCAGTTGCTTAATATCCACTGAAGAGTTTAAGAGTGCTACTAGTTTCTCAGATGATCTAGTTAGATACAGAAGTTCATTCACCAGTAGAGTTAGTGGAACTGAGAGAATAAAGTCCACATGGACCTGAAGAAAGCTTAAAAACTCATGCCTAGTGAAATTCTGATGAAGTTAAGTGGATTAGGGTCAACTCAACCTCAGTATATGATTTATGCAGTGAAGATCTGATTTCTCAAAATAGGATAAAAGTAGGAAGGATATATTTTTGGTGGTTTTCTCGCTTTTGAAAATATTTTTAGGGGAATTTTTACAAAAGAGAGTTTTTTTTATAAAAGAGTATGCAATTTTGAAAAACTATGCAGACACCCCCCATACTTAACAGAAACCATGTCCTCATGGTGAAGACAGTGTGCAATAGGAGGATCAGAAGGGATGTGAAATGTCTTTTTTTTGGAATGTAATGCAGAGGGATATCCCCATACTTATCTAATGCAATGCAGTGAAAATAAATATGCGAGATGTAAGACGAAAAGATACATGTTAGGAGAGGCTCACGAGAGTGCATGATTTAACGCCTCAGCTTGGCGATGTGGTGGTTCATTTTTCCTATAGAAGGTATGTTGTGCATATATGTATAGGACCAGATGGTTCAACAACGGGTTTTAGTCTTTGACCATTGACTCTGAAAGTGGCTTTAGTGTTTGGGTCAGAAATTTCTATCGAGCCATTATCGAATACTTGAGTTACAATGTATGGTCCTTTCCATTTCGATCTCAGTTTTCCTGGAAATAACTTCAGTTTTGCATCAAATAGCCCTACTTTTTGATTTTCTTTGAATGTTTTCCTCGAAATGTTGGCATCATGCCACAACTTGATTTTCTCTTTGTATAGCAGGTTGTTATCATAGGCTTGTGATCTTAGTTCTTCCAGTTCAGATAAGTCCAATAGTCTTTTCTTTCCAGCCTCATCGTAATCCAAATGACATTTCTTGATTGCCCAGAGTGACTTGTGGTGTATTTCTACAGGTAGATGGCAAGACTTTCCATAGACCAACCTATATGGGCTCATTCCTAAGGGTGTACGGAAGGCTGTACGGTGGGCCTAAAGAGCAGAAGATAAGTGTTGAGACCAGTCTTTACGATCAGAGCGGACAATTTTCTGGAGGATGGTCTTGATTTCTTGATTCGACAGTTCAGCCATTCCATTGGTCTGTGGGTGATAGGCAGTTGAGACACGGTGTTCGACTCCATTTTTCTTGAATAAATTCTTAACTGAAGCATTCAGAAAGTGGGTGTCTCCATCACTAATGACCACCTTTGGCAATCTAAATCGTGAGAATAGGTCATTAAAGAACTTGACAACGGTTGTGCTATCAGCAGCACGAGTGGGGACGGCTTCTACCAAACGAGAGACGTAATCAACAACGAGAAGAATGTATTGGTAACCATGTGATGTGGTGAAAGGTCCCATGAAGTCTATTCCCCAAGTATCAAAGATCTCGACTATATGCACGGGTTGGAGGGGCATCATGTTACGACGGGTCATTGTTCCATTAGTCTGACAGGCAGGATAAGATTGAGCAAAGTGATGGGCATCTTTAAAGAGTGTGGGCTAGTAGAAACCACATTGTAAGATTTTAGCGGTTGTGCGCTTCCCTGAGTGGTGTCCTCCACACCCAGAATTGTGACAGTGAGTTAGGACATCGTTGACTTCAGATTCAGGGATGCATCGTCTCCATATCAAATCAGTACCCTCTTTGAAGAGCAAAGGGTCTTCCTAGTGATAGTATCGGGCTTGGGCTTTAGTTTTGTCTTTCTTATGTTTTGGCCAATCATCAGGAAATGTGGAAGTGACGATGTAATTGACGATGTCGGCGTACCAAGGGAGTTGAGAGGCAGACATAATACCTTCATCTGGAAAGTTATCAGAAATTGGGATTCTATCTGTGTTTGATGAAGGGAGTCTTGAAAGGTGATCGGCCGCGACATTCTTTGCTCCTGCTTTATCTTGAATCTCTAAATCAAATTCTTGGAGCAGTAAAACCCACCTAATGAGTCTAGGCTTAGCATCAATTTTTGTGAAGAGATATTTCAAAGCAGAGTGGTCTGTGTAGATAATAATGTGGGAACCTAGGATGTAAGATCAAAATTTCTCTAGTGAAAATACCACAGCCAGCAGTTCTTTCTCAGTCACAGTGTAGTTTCTTTGAGCATCATCCAAGGTCTTGCTGGCATAGTGGATGACATAGGATTTTCCATCTTTCCTTTGACCCAATACTACCCCAACGGCATAATCAGAAGCATCACACATGATTTCAAATTCACAGTTCCAATCAGGGGGTTGTAGTATGGGTGCTTTAGTGATGATTTTCCTTAGTGTGTTGAAGGACTCATATGCTTCCTCGGTGAATGTGAAATCTTGGTCCTTTTCAAGTAGTTTGGTGAGAGGGCGGGAAATTTTTGAAAAGTCCTTGATGAAGCGGAGGTAAAAGCCAACATGACCTAGGAAGGACCTTACACCCTTGATGTTCACCGGTGGACCTAAATGAGTGATTGTCTCAATTTTTGATGGATCCACTTCCATCCCTTTCTTTGACACAACATGTTCTAACGCAATCCCTTGTTTCACCATAAAATGTGATTTCTCCCAAGATAATATCAAATTCACTTCGATGCATTTCTTGAGGACTCTATCCAAAAATCCTAGTGTTTCTTCAAAAGTGTCTCCAAAAATAGAGAAATCATTCATAAATACTTCCATAAAATCGTCAATCATATCAATGAAAATTCCCATCATGCATCCTTGAAATGTTGCTGGAGCATTACATTGTCCAAAAGGCATGCAGTGGAAGGCATATGTTCCAAATGGACAAGTGAAAATGGTTTTATCTTGATCTTCAGGTGCTATGGCCACTTGGTTATAACCGGAGAATCCATCCAAAAAGCAGAAAAATTCTTTTCCGGGTAGCTTCTCAATGATTTGATCAATGAAGGGCAATGGGAAATGATCTTTTCGGGTAGCCTTATTGAGTTTCCTATAATCTACACAGACTCTCCAAGATGTGGCTACCCGAGTAGGGATATCATCTCCTTTCTCATTATTCACAATTGTTAATCCAGCTTTCTTGGAAACAACCTGGAGGGGACTAATCCGAGGACTATCGGCTATCGGATAAATGATGCCGGCACTCGACCACTTGTATATTTCATTCTTCACAACCTCTCGTAGATTAGGATTCAACCGTCTTTGCATTTCTCGAGAAGGTTTACTGTCATTTTTCAAATATATGTGGTGTGTACAGAATGTCGGGCTTATTCCTTTCAAATCAGTTATTTTCCAACCAATAGCCTGAGAATTCTTTTTCAAAACATCCATTAGTTGGCTCTCTTGCATATGATTTAGGTTGGCATTGATAATGACTGGTAGAGTGTGAGCATCATCCAAGAAAGCATACTTCAGATCTTTGGCTAGTGGTTTTAATTCAACAGTGGTTGTTGATGGAATCAGAGTTATAGTGTTTCCTGAGTTTATTACAGAAATAGTCTCAAATGGTGGTTCCATCATGGGCATGATCATGGTTGAGGTCAATGTAAGTTCAGAGTCTAATGTGTCCCAGGCATTATCAAGCTCATCAATTTCTTGTCCAGTGAGAGGGCATGGTGGAGCTTCCAGTGCGAGATTCAGATTGTATGTGGCAATCTCTTGAGAAGTATTTTTGTAAGTGGATCTAGAGGTGTTCAGATTAACCTCTAAAGGGTCTTTGGTGAGGTGGATGGGAGCAAAGTTATTTTGTATGTTGAGAACATCACATCTTTCTATCCAACCACAATCTTTAGTCTCAGAGTCAATAGAATTGGGTATGATTAGCTCAATAGGGACGATTTTACCATTGACTGAAAATTCGACTTTGCCCCCCTCATAATCAAAATGTGGTTTAGCTGTAGCTAGGAAAGGTCTTCCCAAAATGATAGGTGTTCCACTCAGTGTGTTGGGGGAATCTATATCCATGACAACAAAATCAACATGAAATTTATGTCCTTGCACTGTAATTATAACATCTTCAAGAAGTCCTATTGATCTCTTCACAGTGCGATCCGCCATTTGTAAAATCATTGAAACAGGTTTTAGTTTCCCTAAGTCAAAGTGTTCTAGGATGGCGGTAGGGAAAAGATTGATTGAGGCGCCATTATCTAATAAGGTGCGCTCGAAGGTCAACTCACCGATCGTGCATTTAACCAAAGGTACCCCTGGATCTTTTTTCTTGGGGGGTAGGAATTGGGAAATGGCATTTGATGTGGCTTGAGGAAGAACATACTTTTCTTCTTGATTTTCCTTTGTCTTTTCTCTTGTTTTCCTTTTTGGTGTGCATTTTTCCTTTAAGAAGCGGGAGAAGGCGGGAACTTGTTCGAGGGCTTTTAAGAGTGGGATTTCAATGACAATGTCCGAGAATAGTTTTTCTAGCTCCGGATCGATGGTGGAAGATCGAGGTTTCCTTCGGTGAAGAGCTCCGGGAAAGGGGATAGCTATGGATGGGGATATAGGAAGGGGCATGGTTGTCTCAGTTAGCTTCTCTTCATCATCAACCTCCTCCTCTATGTCAATTTGATCCTCTGAAGCTAGCAGTCTGGTGTAGGCAGAAGTAGTTTTCCCATTTCTTAAAGTGACGACATTAGCATATTGGTTTGGACGGGGTGGGGTTTTGAAACTGATTCGATTTCTAGGTGCTTGTTGTGGATTCCCTTGATTTGACCTAGAAGATGTAAAAAAATCCTTGATTCTGGTTTTGGAAACCATGTGGTGAGGTGAAAGATCCGACAGGTGGTGGAGTTTGAAGTACTCCAAATGAACTAGTCTTGTTGGTGTTGGGATTGGGCAGCGGTTGAGGTGACAAGGCTGGGATGTATGACCTGATCTCGGCGAATTGACGGGCATTCTCAGAGTTGGCTTTTTGTTGAGCTTCAGTGGCCTATTGTTGAGATATAGCTAGTTGTTGTATTTCCTGAGCCAAGGCATCGAAGTTTACCGCAGTGGTGGAGGTTTGAGCTATGGGTTGTGCCATTGGTTGTCTACGTTGGGTGTGATTCTGGAAATTATAGTTGTTCTGTACATTCCATCCATAATTTGATTGATCTCTCCATGTGTTGTGGTTATTTAAATATCCACCTCCTTGATTTCTCTGCACCCAATTCACAGTCTCAGGATTTGTGTCTTGATTATGGCTGGTGTGGTCAACTTCATGGCTAGTGGGTTTATTCATGGCCAATTTTTCTATGGCTTGAGTCATGAGATTCATTTGTTTTGAGAGGGGTTCCCATTTGTTAGGATTTTCATTGCTAGATCTCTCATGATCAATGATATTGATTGTCTTCATGTTCTCACTGTATTGTTCAATTGAGGAACTATTCACCGAATTGTCAGCCATATTTTCAAATAAAGTCCAAACAAAATGTTTATCACGACTGATGTAATTTCCATCGCAGGAGCCATCAATCACTCTCTTGAATGATGTATCTATGCCCTCATAAAATATCTGAACCAATTTCCATTTAGGGATTGCATGATGGTGGCATTTTCTTTGTAATTCCTTAAAACGCTCCCAGGCTTCGTGGATGGGTTCTCTATTTTTCTGAGTGAAAGATGAAATAGCTTGTCTAAGGGCGTTGGTTTTTCCTATGGGAAAGTATTTCTTGATAAAAGCTTCCCTTAAGACATCCCATGAAGTGAGAGGGGTTCCGTAATTCCGAAGCCATTGGAGTGCTTTGTCTTTGAGTGAGTGGGTGAAGGCTTTCATGTAGATGTATTCTTTTTCTACCCCAGGGATACTCATTGTGTCACAAGAAGATCGAAAATCTTGGATGTGGAGAAAGGGATCTTCAGAGTCATTTCCATAGTATTTTGGGATTAAGAAGAGGGATGCAGGCTTAATTTCGAAGTCTCCTACTTCAGGCGGGATTTGGACCCAATGAACTAAATCTTCTGCAGCCGGATTGTAATGTGTGCTTATGGGTGGTGGTCGGATGAGAGGTGCTATCGTGTGGCGGATCGTCGTATTTTCCTCTCTCAATAGTTGTAGTTGATGCAGGATGAGGTCCATAGGATTTGGTCTTTCTTCTCCCATGCCTCCTAGGTTAGATGAATTCTCAGGTGCCTCAGTTGAAGGAGATGGGTTGGGTTTTCTTCTATAAATCGGGTCGTACTCTAATGGTTGTTGCAATGGATTTTTCAGAGATCTACGACCTAGCATACACAACACAATACAACAAACAAGTTGTTGATTCACCAACTCACACAAAAATTGCCGCGGAAGCGGTTATCTTTTCGATTTTAATTTATTGTTCAACAAAAGTTTTCAGAGAAATTAGAGTCCTTAAGGATGAGGTGGGTGTGGAAGATTGTGAGAAATCGACGTCCTAATCTGGCTGGGGGATCCAGAGTTGGTACTCAGATCGTTAGATCTGCTTTTCCCACAAGAACCTGTGCCCAACGCGTCGAGGAGTTACGATTTCTCTCTGCAATCCCACGTAGCACTAGAGATTTTTGTCTCTATCCAAGGGTTCTATGTGCTCGTGATTTTTGTGTCATACACGTGCATCAAACAAGCATTCAGAATTTTTCCGCTTTCTGCTCAGGCCACTGCGGTGGCCTTTCAAGCTTATCTTCTTAAATGATCAGTACACGATTTGGTGGTCTTTGAATTAGATTATCAGAGGGAGAAGACCACAGAGATGATGCAATCAAGAACTCTTTTTTAATTTTTTTCGGTTTAATTCGATGCGCAAACAAATGCAAGAAATGTAAAAACCTAAGATGCCTAAGAGAAAGAAAAGCTCACAGTGCCTGCACTTCTGGTGCTAATCCGTAATATTTTGTCCTCCTGATGGCGAGCTTTTCCGAGAAAGAGGGGGGAGAATTTTTTTTAAAAATTACAAGTTTGCTAAACAAAATGCATGAAAAGACAAGTAATTTTTTTCTTTTTGAGGCCTAAGTACCTGCAAAACAAACAAAAAATGCACGGATTAGAAACTTGAAATTAAGTTAGAAAGAAGAAGAAAAAAATTGCAAGCATTGCTTAGTCCCCGGCAACGGCGTCAAAATGTTGATGAGATTTTATGCAGTTTAAAAAGTTGGTTTTACCACGTCGTTGTTGTTCCATGCAAAACCGCAATCAAACAAATAAGATTACAACTACAAGCATGTTGGAAAAAATATGAGTTGTATAGTGCAAGTAGAGGTTCGTATCCGCAGGGACTAAGCAAACTCGCTCTTTTTGTTTTTCTTTAAAACTTGATTCAAATTTTATATCTATTGTGATGAAAGAAAATTTATAACAGAATGCAATCTACGGTGAAAACACTTCTTAGAACTTAGAGTAAGCAAATGATGGTATGAGTGCAACTAAGTAAGGAAGTGGGGGTTGATTCGCAATTTAATATGGGAAGATGAGATTTACTTGGAAGCTTTCAAGAGAGAATGATGAAATATAAAACTTGCATTGCATATATAGAGTTGACAATAGCTTACACAATAAAAGTTGTTCTTGCAAATTCACCTTAAACAAATTAAGGTAGAAAAAATACAAGCGACAAATAAGATGGGAAAGAGATGCTTCTCTATTTGATTCCAGAGTGAAGACGATGATGATGACGGAGATGGGAGTGTGCGGGGAGATGCGTGGGCTGCTCGCACACACAAGGATGGAGCCGAGGAAGATGGTGGAGGAGAGGAGTTTCGACGAGAGAGAGAGAGAGAGAGAGAGAGACTCGGCTGCCTTGGGCGAGAGCTTCCTGAGAGAGGGAGAGAAGTCGGAGTCGAGAGGGAATGGTAGGAGTAAGAAGTGCCTTCCATTTGCATGGGAGGGGGTCATTTTATAGATGTTGTAGGTGGCTCCCCTTCTCACCTGCACATAAAGACAACAACCATTACCAATGCATATGATTTAATATTTGCATGGGAAAAAGGTGCATGGGAAAAAGGTGCATGAGGAACATGAGTTTTAAATACTTATTGAGTCATGTATTGTATGGGAAAAGGAGAGGGAATAAAGAATGTGAATTTTGCACAATGTTTCCTCTTCAGTTCTTGCCAGCAAATTGTGTATAGCCAAATTGGATTTAATGATCATGCAATTTGTTTGGATAAAGTATTTCAATGAGTAATTGAATTTGATGATGAAGAGAGAATTTGGACATTAATTTAATTATGCATTTTTAGAGGTGATTTTTTTGTTGTATTTGCAGAATCAATAATATCTGGATTAAGTGATGTTTGAGATATATGTATCAGATATTAATGGAATTCTTTATGTACTTTGTATACTATTATACCAGTATAATATGTACTCATCATTGCTCCATTTCCGTTCGACTGTGGATTGGTGTGGCCTCTCTGATTTCTACGCTACGGTGAGGTCTTTATTTTTCCTTTGATCAGTTCTTTTTCATGTTGCCTATGGTAGGTTTTTATGCGGGAAATTGAGATCTGGGAGAATATTGATGATTAAATCATGCAGATGATTGGATGCCTTAGTGATATTTCGAGTGAGATAGGTGGATCCGTCGTAATAGTCCAGTTGTAGTTTCGGACCTCTTCCCACACATTACTCCGATTATTAAAGAGAGACCCCGACGGCACGGGAGGCCGTTGGGAGAGCGATGGGATGCAACAATATTAAATTTTTTAATTTAAACTTTATTTTATGTATCCTTTTTTCCCAAAAAAACATATAAAATTTCCATTGTTCAATGTATGGCATAATATTAGTTCGTGCAATCTATAATTGGAATAAACTGCTTTAGTATAATGCATATAAATAATTTTAAGTTATCAAAAGTTTGATTTAATAATGCTAGCATATACATATTATTTTTTAATAAAAATATAGTTGCATGTTATGATAAATGTAATTTGGTTGGTTTTATAAACGATTAATAAGTGTTCTATTTGAATTGATGTTACATGTTATTACTCATTTTGTAAAAAAGCTGTAATATGATACGTTACGTAGCTTTCATGTTTTTTTTAATTACAAACATGGATATTTTATCCACCAATCGCGAAGCGCGGGCAATAGTACCTTCTTTAAACGTGGGATTTCCCCCTTCGCTTGACAAGTGGCATCAGGGCGACGTGGCATCTACAACCAGATGACCTCTTCAACATTCCTTTTACTCAGAAAATTTACTTCACTTTTTCTGACACGTTTTGCCCTTTCGGTCTCTTTCCCTCTCTCCACTTTTCACTTTCCCGTTTTGCCATTATGGTTACATATTTTCCTGACAGATATATATACGGATATCCGTATTACTAAATACATGTGTTTATATTGTGTAGACAAACATTAATATGTATAGACCTATATCTAACTACGTTACATAGTTACACACAATATATTGTAGTTTGCAGTAGTTTTCAAGTGTGTCAGTGTGTATCTTTATACTATGTAATTCTTACTTATACAAGTCGCGGAAAATTACTTTATTTTCTTTTATTATTATGTTTACTTTCGTTATCTACATCAAGTGCAACGAACTTGGGAAAAGTGGTAATATTTAATCCTTTCAATTTTATTGGTAAATATTTCCAGTGCTTCTCAACGTTTTCAATTTGTAGTTTGTGAATATTTATCTATAAGGTAGCAAGTAGTTTTTTAATATAAGTATATATGCAGCTAAGAGTATATTATTTAGCATTTTATCTATGATCTTCCTTGTTGTATAGTATATGAATTTTATTTTTCATATCGTGTAGTCATCGATGATTACATCATATGATATAACATTTCGCTATCAGTCACCTTCATTTATTTATGCAGTTTAGTTGCCCTATAATAAACATTCAAGTTTACACTCCATCCATTTATTTTTTTCTCAATACTTTTATAGTTAATTATCCTAATTTAGTTTTCTGAATTTCTAATTTTTGTATTAATTTAAAATAGGCAGTGATTACACTTCAAGATAATCAGTCTTTTTCCAAAAGGGAAAAAATGAAATGCTTGAGATGTTGGGACAATTTAGGATACCTTAAAGGGAACCAGATTGCAAATTCGTTTTTTTATACATATTATAGCAATCTAGGAAGCCTTTTGGGGGACCAAATTGCAGACTTTCAAGTATATCATTATTTATTGAAATCCAAATTTTGTATGTATGAGCATGAGCTGAATATATCTTTACATATACAATAATTATTTATGTCCAAATTATTATATTTAATTCTTGACGTTTATATATTTACAGTTCCAAGTTGAAGTTATTGTATGTATATAACAAATAATAGTTTTTTCTTTTATATTTTTTGAAATCATACAAATATTTACTGTATATATTACATGTTTATTTATGGTTTACCATCCTTTTAGTTTGACCGCTTTCTCTCCATAATTCCTTATTTGTTTAGTTTGAACAATCTCTGTGTTTGCTTTTTTTTCTAATATATCGTATTCTCAAAGGTTTTTTTGCCATTATCACTTTAAAAAGCAGATCATTTTTTATCATTACATCACGTTTAATAGCAATAGGAGATGTATTTTCATGCAACTGTTTTAACATTTATTTATAAGAAAAAATGAATTTCATAGATTATGTACTTATATATCTTTTTCAATTCCGTTAATTTATTTCTAATTTCTGGATTTTTCCCCAATAATGTTCTCTTCTATTATTATTTGCTGAATTTTCAAAAATCCATTTCTATAATTATGTAAATATTCTGAATATATTATGCTTCTTTTACCTAAATTTTCTTCCTAATCCAATATTAAAATGGTGATTGTTTATATGTCGATTCTTCATCTTTCTTCTATAGTTTATTTTCTTCCATATACACTCTCTTCTAAAGCAATTGAGCTCCCTTCACCTCCTTTGTTATCGGACAATCAGATTCCCTCCTCCCCCTTGACGAATCTCTGATTCATCGCCTTTATTCTTTCATTTTGGCTAAAATCATTGGTAAAATATAAAATAATCACTAATTCCAACTAATTATCATTCTAACCATAGTTGTTAATATTATATAATTAACACTTATTTTATCCAAAATAAAAGTGTAAAAATAAAAATAAAAATAAAAGAAAAAGAAGCTTGTAGATACAAAATAGATACAGACTGATCCTAACCCCAAGACCAGGTTAATATTGACCAGGTCGACAAAATAAATAGGTAGTGGGAGATAAGGATCCTAACTTGTAAAAATATTGAGAAAACAAAGACCAAAATATAGTTTATCCGTTTTACATGATGTAAATATTTCACCTAATTTATTTATCATCAAGACAACCTCAGACCAAAATATTTCTTTTGCAAAAGATATTCACAAAAATAAATATTATTTTTATAAAAAATAGTAGAAAAATAATTCGACATAAAAATAATTAACCGTAATGAACCGTTAAAGCCGCAAAAGCTGACTTCTGAGGTTCATAATTGTTTATAGAAAACTCCAGACGGATAAAACTCATTTTTAAACTTTGTTTTATACTTAATACTATTTATTGAAAAAATAAAAATATGACAATAAATCGAGTGAGTTTTGATGTTTTGGACTCGTTATCTATATGTACAATATGTAAAATATTCTCGGATTTTTGTTTAAATAACCGTAAATCAAATTAACTTAATTTCTTTTCCTAAAATCTTCTAAAAATGTATAGGAAAATATAAAAATAAAACTAAGTCAAAATACCAATAAAAACACGAAGCCTCGAAGCTGCTACCTAAATTTTCCAGGCCTCATAACTCGGTTGTACATATTCCGAATTGAGCAAACTCAGTTTTAAAATTCATATTATTAAATTATCTACAAAATGACATTGGTTTCGCTAAAATCGAAGTTAATACAAAAAACATGATTTTCGGGTCCATATTCGTATATTGTACAATGCACCGTAATTTATATTATTATTTATTAAATTTAAGTACTTGTCACCGTCGAGAGAGGACGAGGAAGAGAGGGGGGAATAGGTGGGATCTGCCGTGGTGTCGAGCTTCTCTGTTGTACGACAACCTCCGTGAGCTACCATCGCGTAGAGGTCACTATACTCTCGAGCTCCGCCGAGCTCCAGAACCATAGGCGACAACTTCGTCGGATTTCATCCATCATTTTGTCCTCTTCTCTATACCTCCCCCACAATTTGACTAACTCAGATCTAATCAGATCTGAGTTTTTGGTTCCACTTATTCACCTTCACTAGAACCAGTCGCCATCAGCTCCTTTATTCATATTCTGATCCGTACTTCACATTTGGCTAAAGTACTATATTCGAGCCTTAATAACATCTATAGGTTGAAGCCACGCATGATTCAATCAATATACATGCATTTGATCTGGGAATCGGAGCACGAATCGGGATCGAGCACGTATCTCATGCACCCCGCCATCGCATAGGAGTGATTAAATAAAACATCATTACCATGAGTTGAAATCGAGTCAACATCTAGAAAGGTTATAATCGCCTGCATCGGTCCCCTTTAGAACAAAGCATCAAATCAACCACTGCTCTTTGAACCGCTTGGACGAGTCACACCTCCGCACCTTCACTGTGAATCAACGCCAATCGCCTCGTGTTGACACATGAAACCATCTTTGCCAGTCACTGAAGCTTGAGCACCGCCTGGAGAACTGAAATCCGTCGTTGGGAGCTACCGCGCCTGAACAGGAAACATTAGAGTATCTTCACCAAGAGACCAGAGAATCGAACCCTTCCCTTCGATCATCACGGTTTGAAGATCCACCACGATCGAAACCTCCGCTGCGGAGACAACCGCCTAAGCTGTGAACGAACCACAATACTGATCATCAATACAAATCGCGATTCAATCTATCTCAAGTGAGAGCCACAACCGCCTAGAAGCTCTAACCAAGTAGATTCGTCCGTCGACCTCATCTAGAAACGCCTCCGCCAAATCATCGTTGCTCGAGCATTGCCAGACCATCTCCGGGCGAGAACCATTGTCATCCCCAGATCTAGTTACTCTCGGAGTCCCGCCATTGCATGAGAAGAACAGGTTCCCTCTTCAATCAAAATTGCAGGTATGATGCTCTAATTTTGCAAATTTGGGACTTTCTACTCTAACCATAGGATATGGAACCCCATATGACGGTAGTTCACCATGACATGCGTCGTATCCAGATCGTTCCTGCCTCCCGACCGCTCTTCGCGACCACATGCGACGCACGTGCATGGGAGATCTTTTTTGGCCAAAATCACATAACACCTCTTCTGCATTTAGATAATTGTGATCAGGTCCAGGACAGAAGATTGCACGTAAGATAACATGTGACCTGTGGATCATTTTGCACGAAACACCACGATGGTTCAACAAATCAGAAGCAGGTCCATAGCAACCAGACTCGTGAACGTCACGAGCTTCCTGGGCAATTTACATGTGTTACTCTACATTTTCTGATATCTACGCATACGCCCCTATATTTCCAGATTCATTACGACCATACCCCTGTAAACTGTACAAAAGCATATACATTCCCTATACATAATAAAAAAGATATATAATAAAATATAATAAAATACATATTCATACTGTATAATATACTTTATACAATATTAATTAAAGTTTTGAAAAAAAAATCCTTCATTAATAAATCATTTAAAAATACCATAAAATATAACAAACTCCAAAAATCATAAAAAATATAAAAACCCTCTAAAAATCCCACAAAAACCATACTTAGTATTTTGTGCTATATTCGACACAATAAACCAAAAACAAAATAAATACTGAATATTGAAACTACTAAAAAAATCAAAAATACATAAGAACTTGTAAAAATCACAACTGCACCAAGAAAAATCACCTAAAAACCTAAAACATATCATTTTAAAGATGATTTCATATACTTTCTAATAAAAATAAAATAAAAATTTTTATCTTTGTTTTCAACTTTTAAAATTCAAAATACATCACGGTTTTCAATAAAAACCTAATTTTCACATTAAAAAATAATTCGAAATCTCTAAAATTCCTAAAAACCTTCTAAAAATCGAAAAAACAGAAAATAAAAATAAAATCAAAAGATAAAAATCAGATAAGAATTACAAAATATTTTCTAAAATAATAAAAAAAACATAAAATATGCAGATATTACAGAAACAATAAAAAATCATTAAAAATCAAATAAAAATCTAGAAAAAACTGTAAAAATAAAATAAAATAATTCAGAAACTGGTTACCTTAGTTTGTCTATAGTTTAATCCTAGTTTCTAACAGTTTACCTCCTTGAATTCGACACTCCCGTGCTTAATCATTATACACTTAAGTTTAGGAGTATAAATTAATAAATAAAAAGATTAGCTAAAAATTAATCTTTTTTGACAAAACTCATTTGGTCGATACAACGACCGTGAAATCCAATTCCTTTCTCCTTTGTATCAAGAAGTTGGTCAGGTGGTGGTTTTTCAGATGGCGATGTTGCCAACTAGGGTAGCGGCAAACCTAGGTTTAGTGTTTCTCTTTTTGCCATTCGATTTTCTAACCTCACGGATTTCTATTTCTGATTTGTGCAGCACAAGTTGAGCCACACAGCTGCGAACCGCAAAACCGATTTTCTTGTAAATTTTGTAATAAAAATTGTTCGTATGAAGGGACCCCTTTAGGTTATCCCGATTTGTACCTCTCCCTCTCATCTTCTCGGGGTTTGTTTCACCAGGGTTGTACTTTTGGGGAAGCAGGGCACCTACCGTTGCTTTTTCGCATCACGATTTTATCGACAGTTTTTCGTGATTTTTCGAGGACATGTGCTTGTCAGGATTTCTCGATTTTCACTTCTCTGCACAGTTGTAGCTAGGTGCTTGCTTAGGCCGAAACACCTAGTTGCTTGTTTCTAAGACCATACTCAAAAAGATAAAAATACGTAAGACGTTTTTTTTTCTGAAAATGTCCAAAAAAGCGATAACCGAAAATTAAAACAGGGAATGCTATTTTTACCTGATTTTAAAACTAAACGTAAGAAATCCACTTGTTTTACGAAGAGCAACCCCGCAACTACATCGCAGGTACACTCTCTAGATTCAATGAATGAGAGACGACTCATAAGGTAGAGTCGGAGTCTGGGTTTCTTCTGAAGAACTACTTAGTTCATAATTTTAATCACATTATCTTCAGTGGGTATTCTCGGATAACCAGAAGTGGCCCGGGTGTACTTAGCATAGTGGGAGGTTTAGAGGACACTGCGTAAGGCTCCGTCCTCAAATAACATGGGTAGCCGGAAACAGTCTGTACTTACTCCCATACTGGTTGAGACTATATGATTTCAAGTGAGAACTCGGGACAGTATGTCGTAGAAGTTTCAGGCACCTATTTGATCTCGCTAATATATAAGAAGATTGTCTGCCAAATAACCTTAAAATTGACAAGATAAATGACCGAACTCTTACGATCATCACCAGGGTTGTGTTGGTGAACATGGGGTTTGCTTTGCGTTTGACTGCGATGTGAGTCCAATCTTTTTGAGATTAAATCAACAATATGATGGGAAGGTGATTTCTTCGGTCGACTCCGACCGATCCTCCCTCTCGTGCACATGCCCATTCATCTAGATCGGTTCAGGACGTCTCTCATCTCAAAACCGAAATCCACTTGAGTTGCTACTTCTAGGCAGAACTCTAACCTTGGAAGTTTGTCATCGATTTCTTCTCCTTCTCATTCTCTATCATCATCACCTACAATTCAAGAATAATATCAACAGCTACATATTGACCTGGCCAAGCTTGAGTTAGATTCTTTCTCTTTTCTAGAAGATGTGGCTGGAAAAGAACTGCAGACCACTTCAGTAATCATAGATCAGGTTGCGATAAACAACAGTCTACTTGCTTTCCTTGAGACAATGCAGAACCAAATTAGGGGGAAAGGTAGACTAATGAATGACGTAAGAGATGAGATGGCTCAACTGAGAGCGCAACGAGACCATCATGATGTTGAGAATCCCTGAGTTAAGGAACTTGAGCAACCTGATGGAGCAGAGAGACCTCCACTAGGATCGAACAGAACAATGCAGCAGCTCTACAACCCGGAGCTACTACAACCCATCAGTGGATCCGTCTCCTTGACATTCACTGGAACTTTGAGTTCCGACCTCAGATAATCCAAATGTCGCCCAAGTTTCATGGTCTTTCTATTGAGGAGACACATCTGCACCTTCATACAATACGATGCATGATGCGCATGTGAACGAGGATACTATCAAGTTGATCGCTTTTCCTTTCTCCATCATTGATCGAGCAGTCTACTGTCTGAAACACCTAGGGAGATATGTTTCGATGAGGGAGGAGCTGAGAACTACCTATCTGAACAAGTATTACCCTCTTTGGATCAAACGAATGGTGTTAGAGCCGTGATTAGTAACTTCACCACGATCGGGAACGAGAAGTTCCACGAGGCATGGGACCATTTTCGAGAGCTCATTGATTGGTGCCCCCATCAAGAACTTTCTAATCCAACTCTTGTACAGAGTTTCTTTAGTGGGATGGCACCTGAGTTACATGGACTGGTGAATGCAGCTTGTGGTGGATCCTACTTTTCGATGCATGAAGACCGAGTCTGGGCCATTTATGAGAAAGTGGCAAAGAACTATACCACAATGTACTAGACTCTAGTATACAATTAGACAAAGCCACCTATTTATCACCAGCATTCCCGAGTGGCACAGATTGAAGGGAAATTGTCTTCTGATGTTACGATTTCTATCGAATCCTCATCAGCTGATATGGGGATCATCTGTCAGAAGCTGGACCGTATGGAAATTATTGAGAAAAAGTTTCAAAATTTAGACAAGCTCGATAACATTGACAAGCTTGAGAGATGCCTGAGTGATCTGAAGACACAGATTATGTGCCTTCGAGAAATACAAGCAGATTCCAATAGGTCTTCCATATCACATGCTAACTCAGAAAGCCGAGACTGAGGCATACTTCCAAGACCTCCAGCACAACACATATACCATGTGCATTATGAGCCGACACATCAACCCTCAGTGTACCCGCAACTCCAGCAAACTCCATCATCTGACATTCAGATGGTAGTATATCAGAGCGATCAACCCTTGGCATCAATGCCCAAAACGTCTCTGAGATGCATGAGCCATTGATTCGTCGCAATCATCCTAGTTTTCGTTGGTCTACTGGAGGTGCCTATTCCCAGCAGCCACCGCAGACACCGATGGAGAAAAGCAGAGAGCAGCAGCAACATTCTGGTCCTCGTCAGTATCAGCAACCTCCGTGGAGGTAGAGTAATTACCAGACTCAGTATCAGCAGCATTATCCTCCACAACAACAGCCAGCTCAGCTGCAACTTCAGTATCATCGAGGCAACTCATCCGGGTCTCATGATCCTTTCCATGATAACCCAGCATTAAAGTATCTCGCCAACCTGATCACTGACCAGCATGCATCTTTTAGGCGACAAATGGATGAGTTTAAAACTCATGTCACATATATGGTCAAAGGGAAGTCCGCCTTTCTTGCTCAGATAAAGCCAAATCCGAATAATCTGAAGTGAAAATCAGAGTAGCTGGATTTGACCGAGCCCACCCTCCAGTTACAGGTATTTTCCGATAATTATCTTTACTGTGATAACATTGGTTTCATTTCTCTTAGGAGCGGTAGGATGCTAGTAGATAGAGACTTTACTAGGCTCGAAGAGGATACTATGGATAACACGAGCGAGCATGTAGAAGACATTGATGGCGGTACTGAAGCTGCACCCTTTGGCGACGAAGATGGTGGTGCTGAAGCCACTAAGTCTGAAGAATAGCCAGAGCCGAATGCTGACGTAGCTGCTTTGCCTTTCTTTGTATCTAGTGATGATGAGAGAAAATCACAAAAAAGGTATAAAGAGAAGAAATCGAAAAAGAAATAAAAATATAGTTGATGAATCTCCATCTTTCGCTGATGATTTAAAGAAAGCAAGTTATAATTTTACAAAAAAACATTTCCTTCTAATTCTTCTGATCCTCCGTTTATACAAACTAATCGGATGATGTACAATTTCCTTTAACTAAAGTACTATACTTAGGAAAATGCGATAAAAAAACCACCAAAAAGATCCAAATGAATGATTTGACGAAAGAGATGATCGACAAGTTCACGATCCAACTCACTCTTTCAGAATATTTGTCACACATCCCTCTTCTGCAGAAAGGCCTTATAGAACGAACCACAGTCTGCAGGAAGAAGAGGAAGCACAACCATTGTTCTGAGATCTATGTGTTGACCAAGGAACATGTCATGCTATTCAGAACCGTCTCCCAGCCAAGAGATCAGATATGGGAGCTCTGTATGTCATATGTGAGATCCTCGATCAGACTTTTGATTGGACTCTATTAGATAGCATGTCTTTGATTAATCTCCTTCCTTCTTCCTTACTCGACAAGTCGAGTTCGGGCCTCTTCGACCAAGCCGAACGGTCTTACAGTTTGCTGATAGATCAGTCAAGAGGCCTAAGGGTTTAATCGAATACTTTATTATCATTGTTCAAGATTTTAATTCCTTGTGTACTCCGTCGTGTAGGACATGGTGGTCCCTGAATGCGTGACCGATATCCCGATCATATTAAGATGATCTTTTTTGGCAACAGCAAAGGTCATTTCCGACTATGGTACCGGGAAGGTGTACTTTCGCGTCCAGGGTGAAAGTATACAAATGGAAACAATCCAAGATCAGCAATCTCGATCAAGTGAGTTAGAGCGTGTATCTGATGACGAACCCGATAGTCATCAGGATTGTAACTTCGTACAAAATAATGATGAGGTCATCTGGGTTGAACCAAATACTCAATCTTTTATCACACCTTCAGTGGAAGATGAGATTCCGATATCCGATGATGGGAGATTAGAGAGCAGAGCTGAATAGCAAGAATCTTGATGGAAACGATTGTGATATCTTTACGGATCATTCAAATGTTTTGTATTATTCAAGGTAGAAGTGAATCATCAGAATTGTCAGTCACCTACAGATTATTCAGATTCCGGAGATGCTGATTGGCAGTGTTTCGTGGAATTTCTATCACTTCAGATTCCATCAACAAAGCCTACAACCAATCTAAAGACCGAACTAGAACCAAATATCGAACAGTTGTCAGACCTTTCTGAGTCAGAGCAGGCTGAGCCTTCGGATATCGATCTAGTAGCCTACACCCACGCCCTAATCAACCCCGCTCTCCATTTTCCTTCTCCCCCTGAGCTTAAACCATTGCCTCAGAGCATGAAATATCGATTCCTTGATGGTGAATCTAAAGTATTTCCGAACATCATCTCTTCCAATCTGATCGAAGATCAGAAATCCCTCTGATGGAGATTCTTGAGAAGAATCGTAAGGCAATCAGGTGGTCAGTAGCTGATCTCCACGGGATTAGTCCGGCTCTATGCTCCCACCGCATCTTTCTTGAGGATGATGCCAAGCGATGTCGTGAGTTTCAACGCAGGCTGAACCCAGATCTTTGAGAAGTGGTTATGATGGAAATATCCAAGTGGTCGAGCACCGATTTTATCTATCTCATCTCCAACTCGAAATGGTTAGTCCGTTACATGTGGTACCCAAGAATATAGCTATCACTACAGTGATCAATGAAGACGGAGAGGAGATCTCTACCCGAGTACCGACTTCTTAGCGCATCTGTATGAACTACAGACGTTTGAATCAGGCCATACGAATGATCACTTCCCGCTATCATTTATTGATCAGATCATTAAACGATTAGCCAGGAAGAGCCATTATTGCTCTCTCGATGGGTACTCGGGATATAATCAAGTGGCCATTGCTCCAGAAGATCAACTAAAGACGACATTCACATGTTCGTTTGGAATGTATGCTTTCAAACGGATGCCCTTTGGACTATGTAATGCTCCGACTACATTCCAAAGGTGCATGCTTTCGATATTCGCGTATATGGTGGGAGATATCTTGGAGGTCTTCGTGCATGATTTCTCAGTCTACAACGATGGTTTTGATTCCTATCTTTCCAGACTAGATTGCATCCTTCAAAGATGCATGGAGGTTAACCTCGTACTTTCATGGGAGAAGAGTCATTTCATGATAATTCAGGAGACGGTCCTTGGTCACGTCATCTCCAACAAGGTCATGGAGGTGGACCTGACCAAGGTAGATATCATTAAGAAACTCAATCCACATCCAATCTAAAACAGTTACTACCGACATTTCATACGAGACTTCGGTAAAATTGTCCGACCGTTGTCTGATCTTATCACGAAAGACACCGAGATTATCGTAGATTATACGTGTCTTTCAACGTTCGAAACTCTCAAGAACATGGTTGTAGAGGCTCCTGTCCTTCAACCACCCGATTGGTCTCTTCCATTCAAGATCATGACGGACGCCTCCAATTTTGCTGGTGGGGCTGTCTTGGGACAGAGGAGGGATGGGCTTACATACGCCATACACTATGCTAGCAAGATTTTGGATTTCGCGCAGCGGAATTACATGGGTACAGAGGAAGAGATGCTAGCCGTAGTATTTGCCTTAGATAAATTTAGATCCCACATCTTAGAATCGAAAGTCATTACGCGGTTCGGGGTCCGTCATGTTCTGATATCAGACGGAGGTATCCACTTGATCAACAAGGTAAGAGAACTTGCTAACGAGTTTGGTATAAACCATCGGGTTGCTACTCCGTATCATCCTCAGACGAATGGCCTAGCCGGTGTCTCGAATAGGGAGATTAAGACGATCTTGCAGAAAGTTGTTAGCCCATACGGAAAGGATTGGTTGCAGCTTCTAGATTCGGTTCTTTGGGCCTATAGAACATCCTTCAAAACTCCATTGAGTACATCTCCCTTTCGGCTCGTTTAGGACAAGCCATGATACTTACCTGTTGAGATAAAGTACAAATCCTTGTGGGCAGTGAAAGAAATGATCTTTGGCTTGGATGACTCGATAGATCAGAGGCAGACTGAGCTAGCAGCCCTAGAAGAATTGAGAGATGAAGCTTTCGCAAGTAGCCTTCATTACAAAGAGCAGATGAAGGAGTGGCATGATTCTCACATCAACCACAAGCAGTTTGAGCAGAATATGAAAGTATGGCTATTCGATGCAAATTGAAGATATTTCCAGGGAAACTTCAAAGCAAGTGGAAAGGTCCATATCTTGTGCGAAAGGTGTACGACAACGGTAACATCAATTTATCTGAGTTATCGTATGATTCCACCTTTCGAGTCAACGACCGGTGGTTGGAAACCTTTCTCGATCATGAACCGCCCACCGTTGAAGTTTCCCCATCTATTTTGTATGAGATGATTTTTTCACTCTTATACTTTGCATCTTATATCTGATTTTTCAGATCACCTGTATATACTCTCGATTTCATTCTTTCTCCATTCCGTTTGTCTTACACTTTTATGTTCATCCTAGAATTCTACTATACTTAGGATGTGCTTTATCCTTAGTATAGGGGGTGTAGTCACCATTGTGTTGATCTCATCCTGTTCTATTACCCCTATCGTTGCTTATAATTAGAGTGTGTTTTACTCTAAGTATAGAGGGAGGGGGGTAATATCGCTCATTTCCCCTTTTTTATGATCGTCGATTTTTATATCATCTACTCCCTCGCTTGTCCCTCACCTTTTGATCTTTGTCTCTATACATAGGGTTATTTTACCCTAAGTATAGGGGGGGACAAGCCGATACGTTTAGTTGTGTACATTCTCTTGACCTCGATCATCTTTGATTTTTGAGTTGCTATCCTTAGGATTACTTAATCTTGAGCATAGAGGAGGTGATCGATTTCTATTCTTTATTCGTTATTCTTTGAGTCATTGTAGTATAGATTCTTTTCATTGATCTATACTTAGCCCGAGTTATGTCTTCCTTTGTCTCTTTTTGGGCACTATGAGGACATAGTTCATGCTAAGTATAAGGAGGTGTCGTATATATATGCTCTATATACTTTAGAATCCATAACTCGTACTTTATTATATTTTTAATAATATGGTTTCTTAAAAATATGGGTATGTATTTTGGATTTTAAAAGCCACAAGAAGGCTTAAAAATGTATTTAAAAAATGTTGTAAAATAATACTCTGATAAAATCTTTAAAAATTGTAAATAAAGTCCTTGTAAAATTTGTATAAAAGTCATATCAACTTGTGTATAAAAAGTTGCATAAAATCCTTTTGTAAAATGTACAAAATTCATATAAAATTTTTGAAAATTGAATAAAACTTTTTCAAAAAGACCCTAAAAATTAAAAAGTTAAAATTCAATAAAAATTTGCAAAAGTCTTTAAAATCTGCTTAAAAAGCATAAGCCGGAAAATATACTTCATAAAAAATTGTTGCATTCATTCGCATTTTTCAAACAAGTCTGATTCTTGAACCAAATGAATCTAAGTCCGAGAGATGGAGTTCGGTTTAGGCATTAATCCACTTAATTCTAAAGGGACTTTTTTAAGAACTGGAATTGAGACTTTTTAGGTCTTTTAGACTTAATTCCTTGGGTTCCATGAGACCATTTCCAGAATTCAACTTGAAAGTGCCTAAGTAGGACACATGGTGTCATCCGTTTAACTCTTTTCCATTTGAACTAATTTTGAACTCACACACTCTGCACTTAGCTCGATATGCACGGGGCTGCAAAGGGTAATCTATTTTGATGGTGCATTTCCATCGCTATCTAGCGATGATGATGTCTTAAGATGGGAGAGATTGGAGTTGAAATAAAGCTTCAGACGACGGAAGGATCTGTTGGCACAATTTTTTCTAAGACCTCAAAAAAATGGACAGAATGAAAAGATTCTATGTCCGTCGGGGCATGAAAGACCTATACAGTGCAACAATTATCTCTACCCAAAAAGAAACCGAATACACCAAATATCAAAATTGACCACAATGATCCGAGCTTCAGAAAGGCTTGCATGTCTTAGTGGAGACTTGATTAAACTGTCCAGACTTCAAAGGAGATGTGATTACACTGATCACACTCCACTTCTCTTCTCAATTCTTCTTACTTCTCTCTCTATTCGATTGTGGACACAACACGACCGGACCTTAGAAGGAAATACACCCTCATCGAGGACTGAGTTGTTGGATGAAGGCCCAATAGGAGTGTGTAACTGGGATGGGTGATTTATTCGCTTCTTTAAGCAGGAAGAGCTAAAACCTTTCACACACAGTACAAGTTGCTTTTAAAGCTGAAAAGTTTGTGTGATGGATATGTGGATATGAGCTAGCGGTGGGGTGAATCTGGATAAGGATTTGTGGAACTTGAGGGTTGTCAAGACTTAAATCATAATTCTAATAGAGTCCCGACACACTATTAATTCAAAGGTCTGAATTCAAGCTCCCAAATTTGGGTGAAGAAAGATCTGGTTTAAAGAAAAAAGCATGTTCTAAGTTCTTTTATTTTCATTTTTCTTTTTATTTTTGCTTGCACTTTTATAGAAACAAGTGTTTACTAAGGGACTAGCAAAGGTAAAGTATAGAAGAATGATGAATACGTGATTCATCACCTTTTTTCTTTCATTTTGGCTAAAACATGTGGTAAAATACATGTAAATAATCACTAAGTCCAACTAATTATCATCCTAACCACAATTATTAATATTATATAATTAACACTTATTTTATTCAAAATAAAAAAAAAAGAAAAAGAACATTGTAGATATAAAAAATATACAAACTGATCCTAAACCCAGGACCAAGTTAATATTGACTAGATCGACAAAATAAATAGGTAGGGGGAGATAAGGATCTGAACTTATAAAAATATCGAGAAAACAAAGACCAAAATATAGTTTATCCATTTTTCATAATGTAAATATTTAACATATTTCAATTATCACCAAGACAATCTCAAACCAAAATACTTCTTTTATAAAAAAACGTAATCAAAAATAAATATTATTTATAAAAATATCAGAAAAATATTTCAACATAAAATAATTAATCGTAATGAACCGTTAAAGCCGCAAAAGTCGACATTTGAGGTTCATAACTAGTTATAGAAAACTCCAGACGGACCAAACTCATTTTTAAACTCCGTTTTATACGTAATACTATTTATTAAAAATATTAAACAATATTACAATAAACCGAGTGAGTTTTGGCGTTTTAGACCCGTCGTCTATATGTACAGTATGTAGAATCTTCCTGGATTTTTAGTTAAATAACCGTTAATCTGATTAACTTAATTTTTTTCCTAAAATCTTCTAAAAATTATAGAAAGATATAAAAATTAAAATAATTCAAAATACCAATAAAACCCGAAGCCTCGAAATCACTACCTAAATTTTCCGGATCTCATAACTCGGTTGTACGGACTACGAATAGAAAAACTCAGTTTTAAAATTCATATTATAAAATTATCTACAAAATGACACTAGTTTCGCAAAAATCGGAGTAAATATGAAAAATGTGGTTTTCGGGTCTATGTTTGATATATTGTACAATGTACCATATTTATATTATTATTTTATTAAAGTTAAGTAAATAATAAATAATTTAACTAATTACTTTTATTTATTTATTATTTATTTATTAATTAAATAAATTACTTAATTGTATACCTAATTATTCAATTAATTACTTAAATAATTTATTAATCATACTTAATTATTAAATATTTAATTAATTACGAATTAATATATAAATAATTAATTTAATATAATTAATAATTATTTAATTTAATTAATTGTTTTTTATTTTATTAATTATTAAATTCTCTCTCTCTTCTTTCATCTTTTCCCTCTCTCTTACTTTCCCAATTTCATCTCCTTCCTTGTACACCATCTTCCTCCTCTCCCCCATCGCACGCCGCCTGCCCTCCTCTGTTCTTCAACCACCAACGACTCCAACCACCAGCCGTTAGATCGGTGGCCTAACTACCTCCGATGACAAGATCGGTGGCGGCGATCCAATGATAAACCTGAAATTCAGCCCTTTAATAGTGTGAAACTAACACTTCCAATGTCATTGCAGTCGGACTAAATTGGATCTATTAAAGACCGTTTAATTAAATTAACAATCAAATCAAAAGTTCGAATTTATATTTTACTTGAGCAAGCCTAAGGTCGAACTCAGAGACACGAGCCTCTTTAATATCATTTAGACTCTTATTATTATGATTAAGTGTTGGATCAAAGAATCGTAGGTCAATGAATGCATGAAGACACGACGTGATGTAGAAAACACAAATGAAGATAAGCATTTTTTTTCCTTTTTTATTTTAACAAGAAACAAGTTGCAAAGAAATGCAACGTGAATATGCCCTAACATGTGAAAATACTTGTGCAAGAAGATGTCATCGAAATCAGAATAGAATTATGAATCAAGTTCCATTAAATCAGTTAAGGCAAGGCATTAAAAGTATTGTAAGGGTGACACTTGGAAATTAAAATAACACATCAAAAATCATAGTGTCAATACAGAAGTCTATACATCCATCAAGAAGATAATGAAACGAGCTTCAAGACGAGATCAAAATCAACTGAAACGGAGATGCGATGCTCAAGATATGCATAAAAGAAGACAAGGGCATAAATGCTAGAAAACATAAAAGATAACTAACAAACACGTCCCTGTAAGGGACTAAATGTAAATACAAATAGGTGTGAGACCTTCCCTGATATTTATTGACACACGAGGTATTTTTGCAATTATTAAAACAAGCGAGGGTATGAGTGCAAAATACCCAGGTGCATTTGGTCTGTACGTGACTGACCTTAGAAGGAAATACCCCCTCATCGAGAACTGAGTTGTTGGATGAGGGTCCAATGAGAGTGTGTAACTAGGATGGGTGGTTTCATCACTTCTTTAAGTAGGAAGAGCTAAATCCTTTCACACACAGTACAAGTTTCTTTCAAAGCTGAAAAGTTTGTGTGATGGATAGGTAGATCTGAGCTGGCGGTGGGGTGAATCTGGATAAGGATTTGTGGAACTTGAGGGTTGTCGAGACTTAAATCCTAATTCCAATAGAGTCCTGACATATTATTAATCTAAAGGTCTGAATCCAAGCTCCCAAATTTGGGTGAAGTAAGACCTGGTTTAAAGAAAAAAGCATGTTCTAAGTTCTTTTATTTTCATTTTCCTTTTTCTTTTTGCTTGCACTTTTTATAGAAATAAGTATTTGCTAAGGGACTAGCAAAGGTAAAGTATAGAGGAATGATGAATACACGATTCATCGCCTTTATTCTTTCATTTTGGTTAAAACCCTTGGAAAAATGCATGTAAATAATTACTAAGTCCAACTAATTATCATTCTAACTACAATTGTTAATATTATATAATTAACATTTATTTTATCCAAAATAAAAAATAAAATAAAACTAACGTTGTAGATATAAAATATATACAAACTGATCCTAACCTCGAGACCAAATTAATATTGACCGGATCGATAAAATAAACAGGTAGGGGGAGATAAGGATCCTAACTTATAAAAATATAGAGAAAAAAGATCAAAATATCGTTTATCCATTTTTCATAATGTAAATATTTCACCTATTTTATTCATCACCAAGACAACCTCAAACCAAAATACTTCTTTTGCAAAAGATGTTCACAAAAATAAATATTATTTTATAAACATATCAGAAAAATGTTTCCACATAAAATAATTAACCGTAATGAACAGTTAAAGTCGCAAAAGTTGACTTCTGAGGTTCATAACTATTTATAGAAAATTCCAGAAGGACCAAACTCACTTTTAAACTTCGTTTTATACTTAAAACTATTTATTAAAAATATTAAAAAATACTACAATAAACCGAGTGAGTTTTGGCGTTTTGGACTCGTCGTCTATATGTACAGTATGTAGAATCTTCCAGGATTTTTAGTTAAATAACTGTTAATCTGATTAACCTATTTTTTTTCCTAAAATCTTCTAAAAATGTATATAAAGATGTAAAAATTAAACTAAGTCAAAATACCAATAAAACCCAAAGCCTCGAAGCTACTACCTAAATTTTTCGGATCTCATCACTCAGCTGTACGGACTACGAATAGAGCAAACTCAGTTTTTAACTTCATATTATTAAATTATCTACAAAATGACACTAGTTTTGCAAAAATCGGAGTAAATACGAAAAATGTAGTTTTCGGGTCGGTATTCATATATTGTATAATGTACCGTATTTATATTATAATTTTATTAAATTTCAGTAAATAATAATTAATTTAACTAGTTAACTTTACTTATTTATTATCACTTATTTATTAATTTAAGAAATTACTTAATTATATACCTAATTATTCAATTAATTACTTAAATAATTTATTGATCATACTTAACTACTAATTATTTATTTAATTACGAATCAATATATAAATAAAAATTTAATATAATTAATAATTTTTTAATTTAATTAATTGTTGTTAATTTTATTAATTATCAATTTTTCTCTCTCTTCTTTTATCTTTTCCCTCTCTCTTACTTTCTCAGTTTCAACTCTCTTCCTCGTACGCCTTCTTCCTCCTCTCCCCCATCGTACGCCGCCTGCCCTCCTCCGTTCTTCAACTTCCAACGACTCCAACCACCGGTCGTTAGGTCGGTGGCCTGACGAATCCGGAAATGCCGGTTTTGAAAAGTTGTTTTCATTGTGTCGTGCGTTGTAGACGGCAATCGGAAACGGTCAAGAAAATACCACAAATAAGTTATTCAATTTTTACTCTCGTGGTTTTATGTTTTTTTTACTTGGGCAAGTCCCAAGGTCGATCACAAGGAGGCAAAGGAACAACCTAGAATTAAGTCTATCAAAGTTCGTGTTCGGTTTTCGAGGCGGTCTTTTTTTGGAATTTTTCAATGTATTAGGGGGTGCACATGCAAATTCGGCCTATTCTAGGGACTAAAATGTGAATTAAGTCCAAACGATGTCCAAAAAATACGAAACGTGGCCGAAATATAAAATATGATGAAATAAGCACACTTTAATTTTTTTGGAATTTTTGGATGCAATATGAATTTTTTATGGGTTTTTATTTGCAAACAGAATGATTTTCAATATTTAATTATAATAAATATTAAACCTATTTATTTTCAAGAAATAAAATTATCTAAGATCTATCACTAGGTGATGGATCTCAGAAAAATCTCCAACCTCGAAAATGTGGGGTTTAATACCTATTAAAAATTAAATACTAAAAGATGCAAAATGATTTTTACAAGACAAATATGTATCCAAATGCAAATCTTTTTGGGCACACCGTCAAGCGCAATTAACTCTACAATGTGTGATTTTTCGGGGATTTTTAGAGCAATGGTTAATCAACTGTGAATTTCAGAGCAAGAGATGGGTAAAATCTGTAAATTTTCACAAAAAAATTATTTATTAATTAACCATCAATCAGAAAAATACCCACAACATGTCAAAGTGTAGAGAGTCAATTAACAAACATCATGCTATTTTTGGATTAATAAAATAATGTAGATAAGATGTTCAAAATAAAATGGGAACACAGGGGTACGAGTGCAATATAAATAATTAAATAATGCAGAGGATGAACATGAATGTAATTACCGATATTAAGAGGGGAGCTTTCGCAAAATTGCCAGAGGGCACGTGCTCAGCATGTGCCTCTGGTTGGCGGGATTGGAGCGCAAATATGAGAATCTCCAGGGGGTTTTGTGCAAATAACCCAGAGATCACGTGCTCTGCACGTGACCTGGGTGATGTATGGCTGACGTCGATCCCCCACGCACGTGCGCCTCACGTGTGGGGGTCTCGGGCTCCGAGCCCGGCCGGAGAGCGGTGGTTCGCGAGAGGGCCGAAGGCTGGTGGGACTCCGGTGGCGGAGGAACACGGCGAAGATGGAGATGCGACTGGGCCCGGCCGACGAAGCGACGCTGAGGGCGGAGGAGCTTCGGTGGTGTGGCTCTGGTGATGCGATGGCGATGACGAAGACGGAGCAGGTCGGCGATGGTTTGTGGGGGCCCCAGGCGTACGGCCAAGGCAGGAGCGAGTGTACGGCAGGGGCGGAGACGGCAGAAGGCGCGGAATGGAGGAGGAACTCCGTGCTCCTGCTGCAGGTGTCGAAGAACGTGTCGAAGACGATAATTCCAGGGCTGACACACAGCCGGCGGTCATCGAGGAAGAAGACGAAGGCGGAGGAGTGGTCCTGCGGCGCGGTGGCGATGGCGGAGTCGACGAGGCGGAGCGGGGTTGCGGTGGCGGAGGAGTACGGTGCTCGGTAGAGTTTGCGTGACGGCGAAGAAGAATAGAGAGAGAGATAGAGAGAGATAGGGAGAGAGAGAGGGATAACCTGAGATGGGGACTCGACGGCGGTGCACGCCGGAGCTGAAGCAGCAACACTGGTGGCTGGGCTGCAACGAGGTAGTTAACCTCGGATCACGCCGACGGCAGGAGGGGCTCGGTCTGTCACTAACGGAGGGGTTACTCCCTGGAGGGGACGACAGATGCTGGAAGTCGACGGGGTGGCGTTGGTTAAATAGGACGAGGGAGGTGGTCAGACATGGAAGGGGATTGCGGACGGGGATCGATTGGGGTTGGGAGAGATGCGCGGATGAGGAGATTGATACGGCGGCGGCGATTTGGAGATCGAGGACGAAAGGGGATTCGATTGCGAGGATCGGCGATGACGGAATTTGCGACGAAAATCGCGGAGGTGGCGATCTGATTTGGGAAAGGGGGGCCGGAGGAAGAAGAAGCACAGCAGCCGTCCGATCGGCCGAGATCGGACGGCTGTTATCACGCCACGTGGGCGCAAGAGGGAGAGAGGCAAGGAGGGCGCACGTGCAGAGCACGTGCCCTGGAGGCACGTGCGACGCACATGCGTCCTTTTTATTTTTATTTATTTTATTATTATTTTTTTATTATATTTTTTTAACAAAAACGAGTTTAAATAAAGCCAAAAATGGTTGACACATGGCGGCACCAGGTGCTGCCACGTGTCAGCACCACAAAATTCCGAAGGTAAATATTTTGTAAAATCGATAAAAAATAGTAAATGACCTCGGATTGAAAAACTTTCTTCACGAAAATTGCTCGTCTCGATGAGATCTACAACTTTCCTGAAGACATCAAAATCAAATTCGGTCAAATGTAAAAAGTGAATTTTTGGGGTATCCTATGTACATAGAATACCTTGATTTTTGGGTTTTATAATTTTTTTATCATTTTTTAAAACAGATAAAAATCCGGAAAAATTACGGTAAAATCAGAGATAAATAAAGACACATTAATCTATTTTTTTTGGATTTTTATTAATCAACAAAATATGTACATAAAATATTAGGTCAAAAACAACTAAAATATACAATGTACAAAAGAGGCCCAAAACCCAACTTTCACGTATGAGATCCGATTCACTTGAACTTGGTCTTGTTTTGAAGGTAATTGAATGCACATATTCAAAAGTGAGTAGGATTAAATCGGACACTGGATGGGGAAGATATGTGGCTTTTAGTCCGAAAATCCTGAAATTAGGGTTTGGGTTTTTGGTCCGCTTATTTGGGTTAGTTATTTTTTTTGTATTTTTCCTTTATTCTTGTTAGTGATATGTACACAGTGGAAGTGGTTTTGAGTCATTCGGAGTTAGCATGAATGGATTAAAAATTAGGGAATTTAGGCTATTTACAGGTCATTTTGGCTTGGATTTTTGGCTTCTTATTTTATGCAGATTTTTGTGCTAAAATGCCATTCTTATGGAAACATGCATGAATGCTAATTATGCAAAATAGATGCAAGAATGCTGTTGATTTTTAGGGATTTGAGCTTAATAAATGAGATTTAGAGTGATGAATACGAGATTCATCATCCCCCTATACTTAAACGATGCTCGTCCCTGAGCATCAAAAAGAAATGCCATGAGGTGAAATGAGATTGGGTTCCATACCAAGACCATGAGCTGAAGGTGAAAGTGAACCTAAACTCAACCTTTGGATTATTTGTGTGTCGGAACTTCTGTGAGACTTAGAATTTTAAAATCAACAGCCCTCAAGTTCTACACATCATTGCTACAGTTTCGGGTCAGAAGTCATCTTAGATCAATCCTCTTTCCAAAGTATACCCTATGAACATTGAATAACCGACTCATGTGTGTGAAAGGTTTTAGCTCTTCCCATCCAGAATGCCGGACTACCGCACGAACGTCCTCTCCAGTAACTCGTCCTTGGGGAGTCAGGTATTTCCTTCTAAGGTCTGTCGTGCTGTGTTCACAATCGAATTGGGGGGAGAAGATAGAAGAATGAGAAAAGAATTGGAGGGTGGCCAGTGTAGTCACCTCTCCTTGTGAAGATGGCCAGTGTAGCCGAGTCTTCACCAAGATCTGCAGGTTTCTTGAAGCTTGGACCTTTTTGGTCAGATTTTTATTTGGTAGAATGTTTCTTTGTATTTGGAATTTTTGGTGGTTCTGCTTGGATCTTATTTTGCTATAGCATCTTTTTGTTCCGTACATTTTTTGGGGTCTTAGAAAAATTGTGCCCACCCGTCCATCCCTTTTCCGAAGCTTTATTTCAACCCGTACTCCGGTCTTTAGATTTCCACGCTACCAGAAAAGAAACTCACACAGTATTCCAACATCCCGTCCGAGTTGAGCTAAGTGCATAGTGCGAGAGTACAAATTAATTCCTTATTCCAGAGTTGTACCCAGAATGAAGAGACCAGGTTAGACACTAAGAGTCAAATTCTGTGCATTGTTATGTGGCACTCAAAGAATTAAGTCACAGACCTGAAGACTCTAAAATCCTATTTCTCGGTGAAGTTCCTCTGAAAATTAGGTTGATTAAAGTTAAGTTCAGACCACTCTCGGTTTCGGCTCATAACTCGGCTCAGAACCCAATGACTTTTCACATATGCAAATGAATGTAATGCTGGATGAAGTGCAGGTGTGTGGACTGCAAACACACTTTTTTTTGATGATTTTTTTATATGCAAAAATGAATAAGAAGCCATTTTTTTTCAAAAATTTTGGGCAAAGTCAGTGTTAGTAGCAAAGTTTTTTTAATTAATACCCATCCCGTAAATACATATAGACTTATGCGCAAGTACGAGGTATGGCAAAAATATATACATAGTATATATACAGACCCCCCTATACTCAGCGAGTGCTGTGTCCTCAGAGCACAAGAAGCGTAATGAAGACATAGCTCGGGCTAAGCGTAAGAGAGAAAAATTATTCAATGGTTCGCCCCCCTATACTTAGACTGTGAATAGTCTAAGTATAGAAGAAGAGCGCAAAAAGAGGCGGACGTTATATGTAAATGAGGAGAGTATAAACAGATGGGTGGCGGTTCTCCCTATACTTAGGCTTTGGTCAGCCTAAGTATAGAAGAAGGATGGATATGGAGTGAGCGAGAGATCAGAATGTGATGAGGGAAATGGTATATACAGATGGCATCGGTCCCCCCCTATACTTAGGCCTTTGCCTAAGTAGAGGAAGAAGTTGTACAAGGGGATCGATGTGGTCGGGAGGGAGGGTGGGTCTGATCTGATATATCGTTAATGTCCTTGCTCTGTGTGAAATAGATGACCTCAACTTGCACTGTATGTTCTTTGGATGATTCTATATATGGATTCAGTAATTGTCCATTCACTGAGAAAGGTTGTGAGTCATCTTTGAGTTCTGCAATGTCCACACTTCCATTGGTATGCACATCGATGACAACATAGGGACCCGTCCATTTCGATTTCAGTTTCCCATGAAAAATCTTTAATCGAGCATTAAACAACCATACTTTCTGCCCAGGGACAAAGGTTTTATCTTGAATGTGTCTACCATGCCATTTCTTGACCTTGTCCTTATAAATCACACTGTTGTCATATGCTCGGTTTCGGATTTCAATTAGCTCTTTCAGATTTAGGTCTCGACATAATTTCCCAAGGTGACAACTCCAGTTCAACTTTTTGATTGCCCATTCAGATTTGTGAATCAATTCTGCAGGAAGATGGCATGGTTTGTCATAGATCATCCTAAAAGGTGAAGTGCCGAGTGGTATTTTATAAGCTGTCCTATAGGCCCAAAGAACTTGATCCAACAGTTTTGACCAATCCTTCCTATCTGGACGAACCAACTTTTGAAGTATACTCTTCACTTCTCTATTAGAAACTTCTGCCATGCCATTAGATTGTGGATGATAAGGGTTGGCTATTCTATGTTCAAATTTGTACTCCTTAGCCAAAGATCTCATTTCCCTGTTCACAAAGTGGCTACCTCCATCAGAAATCAAAACTTTTGGTATCCCGAACCTTGCAATGATATTATCCTTGATAAACTTACAGACGGTTTTGCTGTCTGCGGTTCGGGTTGGAATAGCCTCTACCCATCTAGACAAATAATCAACCGCTAACAAGATGTACTCAAATCCATTGCTATTGGGAAAGGGACCCATAAAATCAATCCCCCATGCATCAAAAACATCACAGAAAATCATTGGTTGCATGGGCATTTCGTCTCTATAACCAACGGTCCCTCCCATCCTTAGACAAATCGGGCAAGACCGTACAAAATCATTAGCATTACGAAATAAGGTCTGCCAGTAAAATCCACATTGGAGTACCTTGTGTGCGGTTCTCTTTCCCGAATGGTACCCTCCAGCCTCGAGAGTGTGACAATGTGTGAGGACACTCTGGTATTCTTCCTGAGGAATACATCTTCTCCAGACACAATCCGCTCCTTCATAAAAAAGGAAAGGATCGTCCCAATGGTATTTTCTAGAATCCGACTTCAGTTTATCAATCATTCTCTTGGTCCAAACAAAGGGAACCTTCTTGGAGACAAGATAGTTCACGATGTTGGAATACCATGGGGTTGAATCAATAATGCAAACAGATTCGTCTGGAAAAGTCTCCTTAATAGGTCCAGTATCAGGATAATCATTTTTCTCAATTCGGGAAAGGTGATCAGCAACAACATTCTTTATTCCAGGTTTATCTTTGATCTCCAAATTAAATTCCTGGATTAACAAGATCCACCTCAAAAGTCGTGCCTTGGCATCTTTCTTATCCATGAGGTATCTAATTGCCGTATGATCCGTGAAAATTGTCACCTTGGAGCCCAATATATATGATCTGAATTTTTCAAGGGCCCAAACAACCGCGAGCATTTCCTTTTCAGTTACTGTATAATTTTTCTGTGCAGGATCCAATACTTTGCTCGCTTAGTGAATCGCATAAGGGATTCCATCCCGTCTTTGTCCAAGCACAGCTCCGACCGCAAAATCCGATGCATCAGTCATGATCTCAAAGGGAAGAGACTAGTCAGGAGCTTGTAATATCGGCGATTCACATATTTTCTTTTTCAGGAGCTCGAAGGCCTCAAGACACTTGTGATTTACAATAAACTCGGTGTCTTTTCCTAAGAGCTCAGTCAGTGGGCGGGCGATCTTTGAAAAATCAGGGATAAACCTTCGATAAAATCCAACATGCCCTAGAAAAGACCGCACTGACTTGACGTTGGTTGGTGCTCAAGTTTCTTGATCACATCCACCTTGGCAGGGTCGACCTCCATACCCTTTTTGGAGATGACATGCCCCAACACGATACCCTCAGTCACCATAAAGTGACTCTTCTCCCAGGAGAGTACCAAATTAACTTCTCTGCATCTCTTGAGGACTCGGTCTAAGTGCGCTAAACATGTATCAAATGAATCACCATGGACCGAGAAGTCATCCATGAACACTTCCAGGAAATCACCCACCATTTTGGCAAATACGGCAATCATGCACCGCCGAAATGTGCCTGGGGCATTACAAAGCCCAAATGGCATGCGCTTGAAAGCGTAGGTACCGAAGGGACATGTAAATGTGATTTTTTCCTGATCCTCGGGAGCAATAGCTACCTGATTGTAGCCAGAGTACCCATCAAGAAAACAGAAGAATGCTTTCCCTGCAAGCCTCTCCAAGATTTGATCAATAAATGACAGTGGAAAGTAATCTTTCTAGGTTGCAGCATTCAGGCACCTGTAATCGACACAGACAAGCCACGACATGGGTGCTCGGGTCGCGATCTCAACCCCCTCCTCGTTGGTGACCATCTGGATTCCCGACTTCTTCGGGACGACATGAAGGGGGGCACCCACTTGGAGTCAGAAATGGGGTATATGAAACCTGCTTTGCACCATTTCTCTATCTCTTTCTTAACCACTTCCCGAAGATTGGGGTTTAATCTTCTCTGAAATTCACGGGAAGACCTTGCATTATCCTCAACATAAATTTGGTGCGAGCAGAGAGCAGGGTTGATTCCGACGAGATCCGACACAGTCCAACCGATGGCTTTTCGATTTCGCTCAAGGGCTTCTAGTAGTCTGGATTCTTGGTCTAAGGTTAATGATGAGCTAATGATCACAGAGAATTTATCTTTGGGTCCATTGAGAAATGCATACTTCAGTGTGGGAGGGAGAGGTTTCAGCTCTGGCAAATCTGAATCATCAATCAAATCTGGCTGAAGGTCTTTTAAGTCTGGCTCAGTGATTGTTGGTGGGTGATCATTCTGTGATATGCTAGCCACTCATCTTGAAAGAAAGTGAGTCGGATCGCAAAAGTAGTGTGGTAATTCAGCCAAAGCCGCGTTCGACTCGTCATTGATTTTTTTCGAAGAGGATGAGATGGACCAATCCGAAAGGAGTTTTGTGTCATCATACAGGTGTTCAGATAGATTACACACTGTATGGCGCATCGTTTCTTCTTCTGACGAGATGGTATCCATGTGAAGATCTGGCAGTTGGTCCCAAGGTCCGGTAGTGCTTATTATATTACACCCAGAGGTTTCGGCATCCTCAGTGGTGGATTCAGAATCGGGTCTTTGCCATTTTGTTTGTCTCATTTCCAGATCCACTTCTCCATCTAGGGAGAGGAATTTCATCATTCCAGTGCCGTAATCGAATACAGCCTTGGCGGTTCTTAAGAATGGTCTTCCCAAAATGATTTGCGACTCTTTCCAATGGTTTGGGGTCTCCATGTCAAGGACAGTGAAGTCCACTTTGTATTCCGTACCCTCAACCATAATGATAACATTTTTTACTTCTTCCTTAGGTCTTTTAGTAGATTTGTCCGCGAATTGGAGTAAAGATAATGATTTCTGAAGAGGCCCTAACTCCAATCGGTAATATAAGGCTAAGGGAAGAAGATTGATGGAAGAACCATTGTCGAGAAGTGTGCGTGCGAATGCGATACCGCCAATGCGGCTTTCCACATAATGAGCACCCAGATCTCTTTTCTTCCTTGGTAAATGCTGGTTTCTCACGCATTTGGTAGTGGCCACTGTTAGAACATGAGTCTCCACAAATTGGTTTGTTTTCTTTGTGCGGGTCCGGGTAGGAGTACATTTCATTTTCAAATATTTCTGAAATGCAGGGTTACTGGCCACATATTGATCAAAGAGCACCTTTACTGTGATGTTTTGTTGACAAAATTTTTCCATCACTGGGTCACTCTGGTTAGTTTTCTTTTGTCTTCCTTTCTTAAGAGCATGGGGAAAAGGAATGGAAGCATTTGAGACAGGAGAAAGAGATCCAGAATTATAAATAAGAGCATCTTTATTAGATTTGGAGTTCTTATTACGATTATAATACTTATGTTGCTGAAATGGTGACAAAGGTATTTTCGCAGCAACTAGAGGTTCAAGGTCCTCTATAGTCTCCCTAGATGCTTTTCCCTTCCTTTGGGCAGAAATCCTCGGGCGTCCTTCGTCTTCATCCTCAGAAGCATCCTCCGGTTGATCTTCCGAGTCGTGATGGTCAACTTCCCTTGCCCGGTCAGGTACGACCACGGTCCTTCCGCTCCTGAGGGACTGGCATTGATATTGTTAAACGAAAGGGTCTCGTGTTCAGATGTGGAAAAGTCTGAGTAATATACCTGATTGTTGTGTTGAGATAATTGAGATTTGTTCAAGCTATTGGGGTTAGCTTGAACTTGAGCGGGAATGGCTGTGACAGGGGCTGTCTGTTCTTCCTTCCAACGGGATAGACGATTAACATCTACCCGTAGGTCGTACAGTTCATTCCGGAAGCTGCGAATTTCCTCCAGCATTTGTCTTTGGATATCAATCGGGTCTTCTGGAGGTTTGGGTGATCGAGATGCTTGATTTGGAGCTTGATATTGTTGACGATGTTGTTGAGGTTGGTTCTGACGGTCGTGTGGCTGCTGCTGCCTTGAGGGCTGATTGTGTTGTGGAGCGGCATTGTAGGAGTTGGGTGGACGCTGATATTGCTGACGTTCCCCCAGATTACCCTGTCGGGTATTATCCTGTGTGTACCGATGCCGTTTATCTCGAAAGTCAGAGGCGGGGATTCTATGACTGTCTCAGCTGGAGGAGGTGACTGCTGGGAAGGTTGGATGTAGGATTGGTCCTGAGTCCATGGTTGCGGTTGTCCAGAGTCTGGCTGCTCTTGGACATGATGCACATGATAAATTGGAACCGTAGGAGCAGTAGGCATCCCGATCTTGGACACCTTCTCAGTGAGTTCCTCCATTTGTTTTGGAAATTGAGAGAGTCGGTTGTCGATGTCGTTCACCCTTTTATTAATGTGATCCACAACTGTTAATTTGTCTGTGATGATGTTCATGTTGGGCAGCAAGTCCTCTGCTATTTCTGCGACCGTTTGTTTCCCTCCTTTGGCTTGATAGTTGTTCAGTGAATCAGTGTAAGATCTACTAGCAATTTGTGAACGGCTAGTCTCCGCCATTTGCTCCAGTATTTTCCAGACGGTATCAGCTCCTCGGGATGTGTAGTTTCCTCCACAGGCAGCGCTGACTAGACCCTGAGTCCCGTGGTTAAGGCCAGAATAGAGGGATTGGATCAGGATGTTATTATCTAGATCATGGCAGGGACATTTCTGCAGCAGATCTTTGATTCTATCCCATGCATTACAAAGTGGTTCATTTGGCATCTGAGAGAAGCTAGTGATGCGAGTCCTCATTTGATTGGTTCGACTCAAGGGGTAGAATTTGTTTAAGAAGAGGTTCTTGAACCTATCATAGGTGATCACCGTCACTCCCAAATTTTTCACCCAGTAATCTGCCTTACCCTTCAAGGCGAAAGGTAATGCAGTGAGACGGATATAGTCTTGGCTGACTTGTGGGTGCCTCTGATTAGTACAGACTATCTCCAAATCACGCAGGAATTCATAGGGTTCTTCATTCGAATTACCATGAAATTGTGGTAATTGATTTATGAAGTGTGTCTTCAGTTCATGGTGAACCTCAGGTTGAGGTGGCTGCAAGTAATTTATGACCCTATATTGCCCGGGATTATATGCAGCCTCCATTGGTGGTTCTTCCTCTGCATTCATTCTTTCCAATTGTTCCCTCATCAAATTTTGCTGCTGCTCAGATGCAGCCAGTCTTGCGAGAATCATTTGCATCGGATCTTCATTTTGGTCATCTTCAGGATTGGTCTTCTTTGGAGGCATTTTTTTGTGAAGTCTTCTTTTCACCTTCAGATTGTGAAAAATAGGAGTCAATAGTTTGAAGAGAATTATAAGATGAAGATTCTAAGGGAAGGTGTCCCTGAACCCAAGGTGGTTCTGAGTAAGAGTGGCTCAGAGGATTTGAGATTGGAAAGTTTGTGGTAGTCAGAAAAAGGTTCGCCGAGTCCGAACAGAAATTACCACAATTTTCCATTCTTGAATTTCAAGAGATTATCAAGAGATGAATGGATGTTGATCAAATCAAACACAATACAAAATTCTTTTTCACCAACTCACACAGTGAAGGTCGTAAGAGTTCGACCAATTTTCTTGTCAATTTTAAATGGTGAAAAGACAATCTTGTTAGCGAGATGAAATTCCGGATTTGGGCTCTAGCCTTAAGTGTCGTCTCTCGCTCACTGAGAAAAATAGAACATCCAAGGTCGGGGTTACTCTCCCGCAAAAATTCTTGATTTTATGGGTTATTTGAGATCAGATATATTTAGAAGTCCCGATTTTAATGAGGTGATCACTAAAAAATTAGATGAGCACAAATACACGTCTACCATCCAGTCCCAATTTCCTTTAAAGTTATGTTATAAAACAAGAGAGAGGAATTCGGGAAAAGCTGATGCACGCAGGAAAACTATGATGAATGCTCAGTTAGAAGACTTACAGTGAATCCTCGCAATCTCCATGTGGGATGCTAGACAGAATTTAAAAATTATTCTATATGATGTGCAAACCGATGGAAAAACCGCACCTAAGCAGAAAGTTCTATTAGCGGGAATAATTGATTTAAATTTGGCTAAGTTGAACGATCTATGTGCGTCTCAATTAAAGTGCAGTGTGGCTTAAGATCCTACGAGCACAAGCAAAAATATAAATGCTCTGAGAGCTGTATGTGCAGGTCTATCCTAATCGCCACTCAAGTCGGGCCCCACCCTCACCGGAGAGTGAAACAGGCCACGACACACCACAGAATAAAGTCAGAGGTCTTTCTACACACGCGAGAGTCCAAACGGACACCGTTGTAAAATTACAAAAATTTAAAAATTGCAAGAATTAAAAACCTAGACTCTACGCTCTCTCACGACTCGACTCGATCTTAAATTAATTACGGTTTTTGCAAGAGTCGGTGAAGTTGCGTCGGTTATTGAAAACCGCTCCACGTACAAGGTACCTCGCAAAAAAATAAGAGAGAAAATGTAAGAGAGTGACTCAAAAATATATGAAAAAAGGCTGAAAAAAATTGCAGAAAAATGAAATTTACAATGAAAAATTTGGGGGTCAGACTACCCGAATGCGGAAAACCGAATAAAAAAATTTTAGACAAAAATCTAAGCAGTTTGCCTCCCCGCCAACGGCGCCATCTGACGAATCCGGAAATGCCGGTTTTAAAAAGTTGTTTTCATTGTGTCGTGCGTTGTAGACGGCAATCGGAAACGGTCAAGAAAATACCACAAATAAGTTATCACTAGGTGATGGATCTCAGAAAAATCTCCAACCTCGAAAATGTGGGGTTTAATACCTATTAAAAATTAAATACTAAAAGATGCAAAATGATTTTTACAAGACAAAATATGCATCCAAATGCAAATCTTTTTGGGCACACTGTCAAGCGCAATTAACTCTACAATGTGTGATTTTTCGGGGATTTTTAGAGCAATGGATAATCAACTGTGAATTTCAGAGCAAGAGATGGGAAAATATGTAAATTTTCACAAAACAATTATTTATTAATTAACCATCAATCAGAAAAATATCCACAACATGTCAAAGTGTAGAGAGTCAATTAACAAACATCATGCTATTTTTGGATTAATAAAATAATGTAGTTGATGTTCAAAATAAAATGGGAACACAGGGGTACGAGTGCAATATAAATAATTAAATAATGTAGAGGATGGACATGAATGTAATTACCGATATTAAGAGGGGAGCTTTCGCAAAATTGCCAGAGGGCACGTGCTCAGCACGTGCCTCTGGTTGGCGGGATTGGAGCGCAAATATGAGAATCTCCAGGGGGTTTTGTGCAAATAACCCAGAGATCACGTGCTCTGCACGTGACCTGGGTGATGTGTGGCTGACGTCGATCCCCCACGCACGTGCGCCTCACGTGTGGGGGTCTCGGGCTCCGAGCCCGACCGGAGAGCGGTGGTTCGCGAGAGGGCCGAAGGCTGGTGGGACTCCGGTGGCGGAGGAACACGGCGAAGATGGAGATGCGGCTGGGCCCGGCCGACGAAGCGGCGCTGAGGGCGGAGGAGCTTCGGTGGCGTGGCTCTGGTGATGCGATGGCGATGACGAAGACGGAGCAGGTCGGCGATGGTTTTTGGGGCCCCTGGCGTACGGCCAAGGCAGGAGCGAGTGTACGGCAGGGGCGAAGACGACGGAAGGCGCGGAATGGAGGAGGAGCTCCGTGCTCCTGCTGTAGGCATCGAAGAACGTGTCGAAGACGATAATCCCAGGGCCGACACACGGCCGGCGGTCGTCGAGGAAGAAGACGAAGGCAGAGGAGTGGTCCTGCGGCGCGGTGGCGATGGCGGAGTCGACGAGGCGGAGCGGGGTTGCGGTGGCGGAGGAGTACGGTGCTCGGTAGAGTTTGCGTGACGACGAAGAAGAATAGAGAGAGAGAGATAGGGAGAGAGAGGGATAACCTGAGATGGGTACTCGACGGCGGTGCACGCCGGAGCTGAAGCAGCAACACTGGTGGCTGGGCTGCAACGAGGTAGTTAACCTCGGATCACGCCGACGGCAGGAGGGGCTCGGTCTGTCACTAACGGAGGGGTTACTCCCTAGAGGGGACAGCGGATGCTGGAAGTCGACGGGGTGGCGTTGGTTAAATAGGACGAGGGAGGTGGTCGGACATGGAAGGGGATTGCGGACGGGGATCGATTGGGGTTGAGAGAGATACGCGGATGAGGAGATTGATACGGCGGCGACGATTTGGAGATCGAGGACGAAAGGGGATTCGATTGCGAGGATCGGCGATGGCGGAATTTGCGACGAAAATCGCGGAGGTGGCGAGATTTGGGAAAGGGGGGGCGGAGGAAGAAGAAGCACAGCAGCCGTCCGATCGGCCGAGATCGGACGGCTGTTATCACGCCACGTGGGCACAAGAGGGAGAGAGGCAAGGAGGGCGCACGTGCAGAGCACGTGCCCTGGAGGCACGTGCGACGCACGTGCGTCCTTTTTATTTTTATTTATTTTTTATTATTTTTTATTATATTTTTTTAACAAAAACGAGTTTAAATAAAGCCAAAAATGACTGACACGTGGCGGCCACAAAATTCCGAAGGTAAATATTTTGTAAAATCGATAAAAAATAGTAAATGACCTCGGATTGAAAAACGTTCTTCACGAAAATTGCTCGTCTCGATGAGATCTACAACTTTCATGAAGACAGCAAAATCAAATTCGGTCAAATGTAAAAAGTGAATTTTTGAGGTATCATATGTACATAGAATACCTTGATTTTTGGGTTTTATAATTTTTTTATCATTTTTTAAAACAGATAAAAATCCAGAAAAATTACGGTAAAATCAGAGATAAATAAAGACACATTAATCTAATTTTTTTGGATTTTTATTAATCAACAAAATATGTACATAAAATATTAGGTCAAAAACAGCTAAAATATACAATGTACAAAAGAGTCCCAAAACCCAACTTTCACATATGAGCTCCGATTCACTTGAACTTGGTCTTGTTTTGAAGATAATTGAATGCACATTAGTTTAAAAGTGAGTAGGATTAAATCGGACACTGGATGGGGAAGATATGTGGCTTTTAGTCTGAAAATCCTGAAATTAGGGTTTGGGTTTTTGGTCCGCTTATTTGGGTTAGTTATTTTTTTTTGTATTTTTCCTTTATTCTTGTTAGTGATATGTACACAGTGGAAGTCGTTTTGAGTCATTCGGAGTTAGCATGAATGGGTTAAAAATTAGGGAAGTTAGGCTATTTACAGGTCATTTTGGCTTGGATTTTTGGCTTCTTATTTTATGCAGATTTTTGTGGTAAAATGCCATTCTTATGGAAACATGCTTGAATGCTAATTATGCAAAATAGATGCAAGAATGCTGTTGATTTTTAGGGATTTGAGCTTAATAAATGAGATTTAGAGTGATGAATACGAGATTCATCATGGCCTAACTACCTCCGATGATAAGATCGGTGGCGGCGATCCAATGATAAACCCGAAATTCAGCCTTTTAATAGTGTGAAACTAACACTTCCAATGTCATTGCAGTCGGACTAAATTGGATCTATAAAAGACCGTTTAATTAAATAAACAATCAAATCAAAAGTTCGAATTTATATTTTACTTGGGCAAGCCTAAGGTCGAACTTAGGGACACGAGCCTCTTTAATATCATTTAGACTTTTATTATTATGTTTATGTTGGATCAAAGAATCGTAGGTCAATGAATGCATGAAGGCACAACGTGATGTAGAAAACACACATGAAGATATGCATTTTTTCCTTTTTTATTTTAACAAGAAACAAGATGCAAAGAAATGCAACGTGAATATGCCCTAACTGGTGAAAATATTTGTGCAAGAAGATGATATCGAAATCAGAATAGAATTATGAATCAAGTTCCATTAAATCAGTTAAGGCAAGGCATTAAAAGTATTGTAAGGGTGACACTTGGCAATTAAAATAACACATCAAAAATCATGTGTCAACACAGAAGTCTAAACATGCCATCAAGAAGACAATGAAACGAACTTCAAGATGAGACCAAAATCAACTGAAACAGAGATGCGATGCTCAAGATATGCATAAAAGAAGACAAGGGCATAAATGCAAGAAAACATAAAAGATAACTATCAAACATGTCCCTGTGAGGGACTAAAATGTAAATACAAATAAGCGCAAGACCTTCCCCGATATTTATCGATAGGTGGGGTATTTTTGCAATTATGAAAACCTAATAGGGTATGAGTGCAAAATACCCAGGCACATGTGGCCTATACGTGAGTTCTGGACCAGTTTGCAATTTGGAGAATGTCCGAGGACCTCTCTTCAATTTTTCCAGACTGCACGTGTTTTGGAAATGTGAGGCTAGACTCGGATGACGATGGAGGTTCGGTGAAGCTTCGACCGGCGATGATTGGAGTTGAAATAGAGCTTCGGATAAGGGAAGGATCTGCTGGCACAATTTTTTCTAAGACCCCACAAATGGGAGGAAAGAAAAGATTCAATATTCGTCGGGGTATGAAAGACCTATGCAGTGCAATAATTATCTCTACCAAAAAGAACTCGGATACACCAAATATCAAAATTGACCACAATGAACCGAACTTCTAAAAAGCCTGCATGTCTTAGTGGAGACTTGACTAAACTATCCATACTTCAAAGGAGATGTGACTACACTGATCACACTCAACTTCTCTTCCCAATTCTTCTTACTTCTCTCTCTATTCGATTGTGGATACAACAGAACCTGACCTTAGAAGGAAATACCCCCTCATCGAGAACTGAGTTGTTGGATGAGGGTCCAATGAGAGTGTGTAACTGGGATTGGTGGTTTCATCGCTTCTTTAAGTAGGAAGAGCTAAATCCTTTCACACACAGTACAAGTTTCTTTCAAAGATGAAAAGTTTGTGTGATGGATAGGTAGATCTGAGCTGGCGGTGGGGTGAATCTGGATAAGGATTTGTGGAACTTGAGGGTTGTCGAGACTTAAATCCTAATTCCAATAGAGTACTGACATATTATTAATCCAATGGTCTGAATCCAAGCTCCCAAATTTGGGTGAAGTAAGATCTGGTTTAAAGAAAAAAGTATGTTCTAAGTTCTTTTATTTTCATTTTCCTTTTTCTTTTTACTTGCACTTTTTATATAAATAAGTATTTGCTAAGGGACTAGCAAAGGTAAAGTATAGAGGAATGATGAATACGCGATTCATCGCCTTTATTCTTTCATTTTGGTTAAAACCCTTGGTAAAATGCATGTAAATAATTACTAAGTCCAACTAATTATCATTCTAACCGTAATTGTTAATATTATATAATTAACACTTATTTTATCCAAAATAAAAAAATAAAAGAAAACTAATGTTGTATATACAAACTGATCCTAACCCCGAGACCAAGTTAATATTGATCTGATCGACAAAATAAATAGGTAGGGGGAGATAAGGATCCTAACTTATAAAAATATCGAGAAAAAAAGATCAAAATGTAGTTTATCCATTTTTCATAATGTAAATATTTCACCTATTTTATTCAACACCAAGACAACCTCAAACCAAAATACTGCTTCTGCAAAAGATGTTCACAAAAATAAATATTATTTTATAAACATATCAGAAAAATGTTTCGACATAAAATAATTAACCGTAATGAACCGTTAAAGTCGCAAAAGTCGACTTCTGAGGTTCATAACTATTTATATAAAATTCCAGAAGGACCAAACTCACTTTTAAACTTCGTTTTATACTTAAAACTATTAATTAAAAATATTAAAAAAATATTACAATAAACCGAGTGAGTTTTGGCGTTTTGGACTCATCGTCTATATGTACATTATGTAGAATCTTCCAGGATTTTTAGTTAAATAACTGTTAATCTGATTAACTTATTTTTTTCCTAAAATCTTCTAAAAATGTATATAAAGATGTAAAAATTAAACTAAGTCAAAATACCAATAAAACCCGAAGCCTCGAAGATACTACCTAAATTTTTCGAATCTCATAACTCAGTTGTACGGACTACGAATAGAGCAAACTCAGTTTTAAATTTCATATTATTAAATTATCTACAAAATGACAGAGGTTTTGCAAAAATCGGAGTAAATACGAAAAATGTAGTTTTCGGGTCAGTATTCATATATTGTACAATGTACCGTATTTATATTATTATTTTATTAAATTTCAGTAAATAATAATTAATTTAACTAGTTAATTTTATTTATTTATTATCACCTATTTATTAATTTAAGAAATTAATTAATTATACACCTAATTATTCAATTAATTACTTAAATAATTTATTGATCATACTTAACTATTAATTATTTATTTAATTACGAATTAATATATAAATAAATAATTTAATATAATTAATAATTCTTTATTAATTGTTTTTAATTTTATTAATTATTAATTTTTATATTTCTTCTTTTATCTTTTCCCTCTCTCTTACTTTCTCAGTTTCAACTCCTTCCTCGTACGCCTTCTTCCTCCTCTCCCCCATCGCACGTCGCCTGCCCTCCTCCGTTCTTCAACCACCAACGACTCCAACCACCGGTCGTTAGGTCGGTGGCCTAACTACCTCCGATGACAAGATCGGTGGCGGCGATCCGATGATAAACCCGAAATTCAGCCCTTTAATAGTGTGAAACTAACACTTCCAATGTCATTGCAGTCGGACTAAATTGGATCTATAAAAGACCGTTTAATTAAATAAACAATCAAATCAAAAGTTAGAATTTATATTTTACTTGGGCAAGCCTAAGGTCGAACTCAGGGACACGAGCCTCTTTAATATCATTTAGACTTTTACTATTATGTTTATGTTGGATCAAAGAATCGTAGGTCAATGAATGCATGAAGGCACGACGTGATGTAGAAAATACACATGATGATATGCATTTTTTCCTTTTTTTATTTTAACAAGAAACAAGATGCAAAGAAATGCAACGTGAATATGCCCTAACTGGTGAAAATATTTGTGCAAGAAGATGAAATCGAAATCAGAATAGAATTATGAATCAAGTTCCATTAAATCAGTTAAGGCAAGGCATTAAAAGTATTGTAAGGGTGACACTTGGCAATTAAAATAACACATCAAAAATCATGTGTCAACACAGAAGTCTAAACATGCCATCAAGAAGACAATGAAACGAACTTCAAGATGAGACCAAAATCAACTGAAACAGAGATGCGATGCTCAAGATATGTATAAAAGAAGACAAGGGCATAAATGTAAGAAAACATAAAAGATAACTATCAAACAGGTCCCTATGAGGGACTAAAATGTAAATACAAATAAGCGCAAGACCTTTCCCGATATTTGTCGATAGGTGAGGTATTTTTGCAATTATGAAAACCTAATAGGGTATGAGTGCAAAATACCCAGGCACATGTGGTCTATACGTGAGTTCTGGACCAGTTTGCAATTTGGAGAATGTCCGAGGACCTCTCTTCAATTTTTCCAGACTGCACGTGTTTTGGAAACGTGAGGCCAGACTCGGATGACGATGGAGGCTCGGTGAAGCTTCGACCGGCGATGATTGGAGTTGAAATAAAGCTTCGGATAAGGGAAGGATCTGCTGGCACAATTTTTTCTAAGACCCCAAAAATGGGAGGAAAGAAAAGATTCTATATTCGTCGGGGTATGAAAGACCTATGCAGTGCAATAATTATCTCTACCAAAAAGAACTTGGATACACCAAATATCAAAATTGACCACAATGAACCGAACTTCTGAAAAGCCTGCATGTCTTAGTGGAGACTTGACTAAACTGTCCAGACTTCAAAGGAGATGTGACTACACTGATCACACTCAACTTCTCTTCCCAATTCTTCTTACTTCTCTCTCTATTCGATTGTTGATACAACAGAACCTGACCTTAGAAGGAAATACCCCCTCATCGAGAACTGAGTTGTTGGTTGAGGGTCCAATGAGAGTGTGTAACTGGGATTGGTGGTTTCATCGCTTCTTTAAGTAGGAAGAGCTAAATCCTTTCACACACAGTACAAGTTTCTTTCAAAGCTGAAAAGTTTGTGTGATGGATAGGTAGATCTGAGCTGGCGGTGGGGTGAATCTGGATAAGGATTTGTGGAACTTGAGGGTTGTCGAGACTTAAATCCTAATTCCAATAGAGTACTGACATATTATTAATCCAATGGTCTGAATCCAAGCTCCCAAATATGGGTGAAGTAAGATCTGGTTTAAAGAAAAAAGCATGTTCTAAGTTCTTTTATTTTCACTTTCCTTTTTCTTTTTGCTTGCACTTTTTATATAAATAAGTATTTGCTAAGGGACTAGCAAAGGTAAAGTATAGAGGAATGATGAATACGCGATTCATCGCCTTTATTCTTTCATTTTGGTTAAAACCCTTGGTAAAATGCATGTAAATAATTACTAAGTCCAACTAATTATCATTCTAACCGTAATTGTTAATATTATATAATTAACACTTATTTTATCCAAAATAAAAAATAAAAGGAAACTAATGTTGTATATACAAACTTATTCCTAATCCCGAGACCAAGCTAATATTGATCGGATCGACAAAATAAATAGGTAGGGGGAGATAAGGATCCTAACTTATAAAAATATCGAGAAAAAAGATCAAAATGTAGTTTATCCATTTTTCATAATGTAAGTATTTCACCTATTTTATTCATCACCAAGACAACCTCAAACCAAAATACTGCTTCTGCAAAAGATGTTCACAAAAATAAATATTATTTTATAAACATATCAGAAAAATGTTTCGACATAAAATAATTAACCGTAATGAACCATTAAAGTCGCAAAAGTCGACTTCTGAGGTTCATAACTATTTATAGAAAATTCCAGAAGGACCAACTCACTTTTAAACTTCGTTTTATACTTAAAACTATTTATTAAAAATATTAAAAAAATATTACAATAAACCGAGTGAGTTTTGGCATTTTGGACTCATCGTCTATATGTACATTATGTAGAATCTTCCAGGATTTTTAGTTAAATAACTGTTAATCTGATTAACTTATTTTTTTTCCTAAAATCTTCTAAAAATGTATATAAAGATGTAAAAATTAAACTAAGTCAAAATACCAATAAAACCCGAAGCCTCGAAGATACTACCTAAATTTTTCGAATCTCATAACTCAGCTGTACGGACTACGAATAGAGCAAACTCAGTTTTAAATTTCATATTATTAAATTATCTAAAAATGACACAGGTTTTGCAAAAATCGGAGTAAATACGAAAAATGTAGTTTTCGGGTCAGTATTCATATATTGTACAATGTACCGTATTTCTATTATTATTTTATTAAATTTCAGTAAATAATAATTAATTTAACTAGTTAATTTTATTTATTTATTATCACCTATTTATTAATTTAAGAAATTAATTAATTATACACCTAATTATTCAATTATCTACTTAAATAATTTATTGATCATACTTAACTATTAATTATTTATTTAATTACGAATTAATATATAAATAAATAATTTAATATAATTAATAATTATTTATTAATTGTTTTAATTTTATTAATTATTAATTTTTCTCTCTCTTCTTTTATCTTTTCCCTCTCTCTTACTTTCTTAGTTTCAACTCCTTCCTCGTACGCCTTCTTCCTCCTCTCCCCCATCGCACGCCGCCTGCCCTCCTCCGTTCTTCAACCACCAACGACTCCAACCACCGGTCGTTAGGTCGGTGGCCTAACTACCTCCGATGAGAAGATCGGTGGCGGCGATCCGATGATAAACCCGAAATTCAGCCCTTTAATAGTGTGAAACTAACACTTCCAATGTCATTGCAGTCGGACTAAATTGGATCTATAAAAGACCGTTTAATTAAATAAACAATCAAAACAAAAGTTCGAATTTATATTTTACTTGGGCAAGCCTAAGGTCGAACTCAGGGACACAAGCCTCTTTAATATCATTTAGACTTTTACTATTATGTTTATGTTGGATCAAAGAATCGTAGGTCAATGAATGCATGAAGGCACGACGTGATGTAGAAAACACACATGAAGATATGCATTTTTTCCTTTTTTTATTTTAACAAGAAACAAGATGCAAAGAAATGCAATGTGAATATGCTCTAACTGGTGAAAATATTTGTGCAAGAAGATGAAATCGAAATCAGAATAGAATTATGAATCAAGTTCCATTAAATCAGTTAAGGCAAGGCATTAAAAGTATTGTAAGGGTGACACTTGGCAATTAAAATAACACATCAAAAATCATGTGTCAACACAGAAGTCTAAACATGCCATCAAGAAGACAATGAAACGAACTTCAAGATGAGACCAAAATCAACTGAAACAGAGATGTGATGCTCAAGATATGCATAAAAGAAGACAAGGGCATAAATGCAAGAAAACATAAAAGATAACTATCAAGCAAGTCCCTGTGAGGGACTAAAATGTAAATACAAATAAGCGCAAGACCTTCCCTTATATTTACTGATAGGTGAGGTATTTTTGCAATTATGAAAACCTACTAGGGTAAGAGTGCAAAATACCCAGACACATGTGGTCTATACGTGAGTTCTGGACCAGTTTGCAATTTGGAGAATGTCCGATGACCTCTCTTCAATTTTTCCAGACTGCACGTGTTTCGGAAACGTGAGGCCAGACTCAGATGACGATGGAGGCTCGGTGAAGCTTCGACCGGCGATGATTGGAGTTGAAATAAAGCTTCGGATAAGGGAAGGATCTGCTGGCACAATTTTTTCTAAGACCCCAAAAATGGGAGGAAAGAAAAGATTCCATATCCGTCGGGGTATGAAAGACCTATGCAGTGCAATAATTATCTCTACCAAAAAGAACTCGGATACACCAAATATCAAAATTGACCACAATGATCCGAACTTCTGAAAAGCCTGCATGTCTTAGTAGAGACTTGACTAAACTGTCCAGACTTCAAATGAGATGTGACTACACTGATCACACTCAACTTCTCTTCCCAATTCTTCTTACTTCTCTCTCTATTCGATTGTGGATACAACATAACCTGACCTTAGAAGGAAATACCCCCTCATCGAGAACTGAGTTGTTGGATGAGGGTCCAATGAGAGTGTGTAACTGGGATGGGTGGTTTTATCGCTTCTTTAAGTAGGAAGTGCTAAATCCTTTCACACACAGTACAAATTTCTTTCAAAGCTGAAAAGTTTGTGTGATGGATAGGTAGATCTGAGCTGGCGGTGGAGTGAATCTGGATAAGGATTTGTGGAACTTGAGGGTTGTCGAGACTTAAATCCTAATTCCAATAGAGTCCTGACATATTATTAATCCAAAGGTCTGAATCTAAGCTCCCAAATTTGGGTGAAGTAAGATCTGGTTTAAAGAAAAAAGCATGTTCTAAGTTCTTTTATTTTCATTTTCCCTTTTCTGTTTGCTTGCACTTTTTATAGAAATAAGTATTTGCTAAGGGACTAGCAAAGGTAAAGTATAGAGGAATGATGAATACACGATTCATCGCCTTTATTCTTTCATTTTGGTTAAAACCCTTGGTAATGCATGTAAATAATTACTAAGTCCAACTAATTATCATTCTAACCGCAATTATTAATATTATATAATTAACACTTATTTTATCCAAAATAAAAAATAAAAGAAAACTAATGTTGTATATACAAACTGATCCTAACCCCAATACCAAGTTAATATTGATCGGATCGACAAAATAAATAGGTAGGGGGAGATAAGGATCCTAACTTATAAAAATATCGAGAAAAAAAGATCAAAATGTAGTTTATCCATTTTTCATAATGTAAATATTTCACCTATTTTATTCATCACCAGGACAACCTCAAACCAAAATACTGCTTCTGCAAAAGATGTTCACAAAAATAAATATTATTTTATAAACATATCAGAAAAATGTTTCTACATAAAATAATTAACCGTAATGAACCTTTAAAGTCGCAAAAGTCGACTTCAGAGGTTCATAACTATTTATAGAAAATTCCAGAAGGACCAAACTCACTTTTAAACTTCGTTTTATACTTAAAACTATTTATTAAAAATATTAAAAAAATATTACAATAAACCGAGTGAGTTTTGGCGTTTTGGACTCATCGTCTATATGTACATTATGTAGAATCTTCCAAGATTTTTAGTTAAATAACTGTTAATCTGATTAACTTATTTTTTTTCCTAAAATCTTCTAAAAATGTATATAAAGATGTAAAAATTAAACTAAGTCAAAATACCAATAAAACCCGAAGCCTCGAAGATACTACCTAAATTTTTTGAATCTCATAACTCAGCTGTACGGACTATGAATAGAGCAAACTCAGTTTTAAAGTTCATATTATTAAATTATCTACAAAATGACACATGTTTTGCAAAAATCGGAGTAAATACGAAAAATGTAGTTTTCGGGCCAGTATTCATATATTGTACAATGTACCGTATTTCTATTATTATTTTATTAAATTTCAGTAAATAATAATTAATTTAACTAGTTAATTTTATTTATTTATTATCACCTATTTATTAATTTAAGAAATTAATTAATTATACACCTAATTATTCAATTAATTACTTAAATAATTTGTTGATCATACTTAACTATTAATTATTTATTTAATTACGAATTATTATATAAATAAATAATTTAATATAATTAATAATTCTTTATTAGTTGTTTTTAATTTTATTAATTATTAATTTTTCTATCTCTTCTTTATCTTTTCCCTCTCTCTTACTTTCTTAGTTTCAACTCCTTCCTCGTACGCTTTCTTCCTCCTCTCCCCCATCGCACGCCGCCTGCCCTCCTCCGTTCTTCAACCACCAACGACTCCAACCACCGGTCGTTAGGTCGGTGGCCTAACTACCTCCGATGAGTGGCGGCGATCCGATGATAAACCCGAAATTCAGCCCTTTAATAGTGTGAAACTAACACTTCGAATGTCATTGCAGTCGGACTAAATTGGATCTATAAAAGATCGTTTAATTAAATAAACAATCAAATCAAAAGTTCGAATTTATATTTTACTTGGGCAAGCCTAAGGTCGAACTCAGGGACACAAGCCTCTTTAATATCATTTAGACTTTTACTATTATGTTTATGTTGGATCAAAGAATCGTAGGTCAATGAATGCATGAAGGCACGACGTGATGTAGAAAACACACATGAAGATATGCATTTTTTCCTTTTTTTATTTTAACAAGAAACAAAATGCAAAGAAATGCAATGTGAATATTCCCTAACTGGTGAAAATATTTGTGCAAGAAGATGAAATCGAAATCAGAATAGAATTATGAATCAAGTTCCATTAAATCAGTTAAGGCAAGGCATTAAAAGTATTGTAAGGGTGACACTTGGCAATTAAAATAACACATCAAAAATCATGTGTCAACACAGAAGTCTAAACATGCCATCAAGAAGACAATGAAACGAACTTCAAGATGAGACCAAAATCAACTGAAACAGAGATGCGATGCTCAAGATATGCATAAAAGAAGACAAGGGAATAAATGCAAGAAAACATAAAAGATAACTATCAAGCAAGTCCCTGTGTGGGACTAAAATGTAAATACAAATAAGCGCAAGACCTTCCCTTATATTTACTAATAGGTGAGGTATTTTTGCAATTATGAAAACCTACTAGGGTAAGAGTGCAAAATACCCAGACACATGTGGTCTATACGTGAGTTCTGGACCAGTTTGCAATTTGGAGAATGTCCGATGACCTCTCTTCAATTTTTCCAGACTGCACGTGTTTCGGAAACGTGAGGCCAGACTCGGATGACGATGGAGGCTCGGTGAAGCTTCGACCGGCGATGATTGGAGTTGAAATAAAGCTTCGGATAAGGGAAGGATCTGCTGGCACAATTTTTTCTAAGACCCCAAAAATGGGAGGAAAGAAAAGATTCCATATCCGTCGGGGTATGAAAGACTTGTGCAGTGCAATAATTATCTCTACCAAAAAGACCTCGGATGCACCAAATATCAAAATTGACCACAATGATCCGAACTTCTGAAAAGCCTGCATGTCTTAGTAGAGACTTGACTAAACTGTCTAGACTTCAAATGAGATGTGACTACACTGATCACACTCAACTTCTCTTCCCAATTCTTCTTACTTCTCTCTCTATTCGATTGTGGATACAACATAACCTGACCTTAGAAGGAAATACCCCCTCATCGAGAACTGAGTTGTTGGATGAGGGTCCAATGAGAGTGTGTAACTGGGATGGGTGGTTTTATCGCTTCTTTAAGTAGGAAGAGCTAAATCCTTTCACACACAGTACAAGTTTCCTTCAAAGCTGAAAAGTTTGTGTGATGGATAGGTAGATCTGAGCTGGTGGTGGAGTGAATCTGGATAAGGATTTGTGGAACTTGATGGTTGTCGAGACTTAAATCCTAATTCAAATAGAGTCCTGACATATTATTAATCCAAAGGTCTAAATCTAAGCTCCCAAATTTGGGTGAAGTAAGATCTGGTTTAAAGAAAAAAGCATGTTCTAAGTTCTTTTATTTTCATTTTCCTTTTTCTGTTTGCTTGCACTTTTTATAGAAATAAGTATTTGCTAAGGGACTAGAAAAGGTAAAGTATAGAGGAATGATGAATACACGATTCATCGCCTTTATTCTTTCATTTTGGTTAAAACCCTTGGTAAAATGCATGTAAATAATTACTGAGTCCAACTAATTATCATTCTAACCGCAATTGTTAATATTATATAATTAACAATTATTTTATCCAAAATAAAAAATAAAAGAAAACTAATGTTGTAGATATAAAATATATACAAATTGATCCTAACCCCGAGACGAAGTTAATATTGACCGGATTGACAAAATAAATAGGTAGGGGGAGATAAGGATCCTGACTTATAAAAATATCAAGAAAAAAAAGATCAAAATATAGTTTATCCATTTTTCATAATGTAAATATTTCACATGTTTTATTCATCACCAAGACAACCTCAAACCAAAATACTTCTTTTACAAAAAATGTTCACAAAAATAAATATTATTTTATAAACATATCAGAAAAAATATTTCGACATAAAATAATTAACCGTAATGAACCGTTAAAGTCGCAAAAGTCGACTTCTGAGGTTCATAACTATTTATAGAAAATTCCAGAAGGACCAAACTCACTTTTAAACTTCGTTTTATACTTAAAACTATTTATTAAAAATATTAAAAAATATTACAATAAACCGAGTGAGTTTTGGCGTTTTGGACTCGTCATTTATATGTACAATATGTAGAATCTTCCAGGATTTTTAGTTAAATAACTGTTAATCAGATTAACTTATTTTTTTCCTAAAATCTTCTAAAAATGTATATAGAGATATAAAAATTAAACTAAGTCAAAATACCAATAAAACCCGAAGCCTCGAAGCTACTACCTAAATTTTTCGGATCTCATAACTCGGTTGTACGGACTACGAATAGAGCAAACTCAGTTTTAAATTTCATATTATTAAATATATCTACAAAATGACACTGGTTTTGCAAAAATCAGAGTAAATAATAATTAATATATTATTATCGTATTCATATTATTATTTTATTAAATTTCAGTAAATAATAATTAATTTAACTAGTTAATTTTATTTATTTATTATCACTTATTTATTAATTTCAGAAATTACTTAATTATATACCTAATTATTCAATTAATTACTTAAAAAATTTATTGATCATACTTAACTATTATTGATTTATTTAATTATGAATTAATATATAAATAAATAATTTAATATAATTAATAATTCCTTAATTTAATTAATTGTTTTTAATTTTATTAATTATTAATTTTTCTCTCTCTTCTTTTATCTTTTCCCTCTCTCTTACTTTCTCAGTTTCAACTCCTTCCTCGTACGTCTTCTTCCTCCTCTCCCCCATCGCACGCCGCCTGTCCTCCTCCGTTCTTCAACTGCCAACGACTCCAACCATCGGTCGTTAGTTTGGTGGCCTAACTACCTCCGATGACAAGATCGGTGGTGGCGATCCGATGATAAACCCGAAATTCAGCCCTTTAATAGTGTAAAACTAACACTTCCAATGTCATTGCAGTCGGACTAAATTGGATCTATAAAAGTCCATTTAATTAAATAAACAATCAAATCAAAAGTTTGAATTTATATTTTACTTGGGCAAGCCTAAGGTCGAACTCAGGGACACAAGCCTCTTTAATATCATTTAGACTTTTACTATTATGTTTATGTTGGATCAAAGAATCGTATGTCAATGAATGCATGAAGGCACGACGTGATGTAGAAAACACACATGAAGATATGCATTTTTTCCTTTTTTTATTTTAACAAGAAACAAGATGCAAATAAATGCAACGTGAATATGCCCTAACTGGTGAAAATATTTGTGCAAGAAGATGAAATCGAAATCAGAATAGAATTATGAATCAAGTTCCATTAAATCAGTCAAGGCAAGGCATTAAAAGTATTGTAAGGGTGACACTTGGCAATTAAAATAACACATCAAAAATCATGTGTCAACACAGAAGTCTAAACATGCCATCAAGAAGACAATGAAACGAACTTCAAGATGAGACCAAAATCAACTGAAACAGAGATGTGATGCTCAAGATATGCATAAAAGAAGACAAGGGCATAAATGCAAGAAAACATAAAAGATAACTATCAAACAGGTCCCTATGAGGGACTAAAATGTAAATACAAATAAGCGCGAGACCTTCCCTGATATTTACCGATAGGTGAGGTATTTTTGCAATTATGAAAACCTACTAGGGTAAGAGTGCAAAATACCCAGGCACATGTGGTCTATACGTGAGTTCTGGACCAGTTTGCAATTTGGAGAATGTCCGAGGACCTCTCTTCGATTTTTCCAGACTGTACATGTTTCGGAAACGTGAGGCCAGACTCGGATGACGATGGAGGCTCGGTGAAGCTTCGATTGGCGATGATTGGAGCTGAAATAAAGCTTCGGATGAGAGAAGGATCTGCTGGCACAATTTTTTCTAAGACCCCAAAACAATAGGCGGAATGAAAAGATTCTATATCCGTTGGGGCTTGAAAGAACTATGCAGTGCAACAATTATCTATACCAAAAAGAAGCTGAATACACTAGATATCAAAATTGACCACAATGATCTGAGCTTCATAAAAGCCTACATGTCTTAGTGGAGACTTGACTAAACTGTCCAGACTTCAAAGGAGATGTGACTACACTGATCACACTCAACTTCTCTTCTCAATTCTTCTTACTTCTCTCTTTATTCGATTGTGGATACAACACAACCTGGCCTTAGAAGAAATACCCCCTCATCGAGAACTGAGTTGTTGTATGAGGGCCCAATGGGAGTGTGTAACTGGGATGGGTGGTTTCTTCGCTTCTTTGAGTAGGAAGAGCTAAAACCTTTCACACACAGTACAAGTTTCTTTCAAAGCTGAAAAGTTTGTGTGATGGATAGGTGGATCTGAGCTGGCGGTGGGGTGAATCTGGATAAGGATTTGTGGAACTTGAGGGATGTCGAGACTTAAATCCTAATTCTAATAGAGTCCTGACATATTATTAATCCAAAGGTCTGAATCTAAGCTCCCAAATTTGGGTGAAGTAAGATCTGGTTTAAAGAAATAAGCATGTTCTGAGTTCTTTTATTTTCATTTTGCCTTTTCTTTTTTCTTGCACTTTTTATAGAAATAAGTGTTTGCTAAGGGACTAGCAAAGGTAAAGTATAGAGGAATGATGAATACGCGATTCATCGCCTTTATTCTTTCATTTTGGTTAAAACCCTTGGTAATATGCATGTAAATAATTACCAAGGCCAACTAATTATCATTCTAACCACAATTGATAATATTATATAATTAACACTTATTTTATCCAAAATAAAAAATAAAAGAAACCTAATGCTGTAGATATAAAATATATACAAACTGATCCTAACCCCGAGACCAAGTTAATATTGACCGGATCGACAAAATAAATAGGTAGGGGGAGATAAGGATCCTAACTTATAAAAATATCGAGAAAAAAAGATCAAAATATAGTTTATCAAATTTTCATAATGTAAATTTCACCTATTTTATTTATCACCAAGACAACCTCAAACCAAAATACTTCTTTTGCAAAAGATGTTCACAAAAATAAATATTATTTTATAAACATACCAGAAAAATATTTCGACATAAAATAATTAACCGTAATGAACCGTTAAAGTCGCAAAAGTCGACTTTTGAGGATCATAACTATTTATAGAAAACTCCAGAAGGACCAAACTCACTTTTAAACTTCGTTTTATACTTAAAACTATTTATTAAAAATATTAAAAAATATTACAATAAACCGAGCGAGTTTTGGCGTTTTGGACTCGTCGTCTATATGTACAGTGTGTGGAATCTTCCTGGATTTTTAGTTAAAGAACTGTTAATCTGATTAACTTATTTTTTTCCTAAAATCGTCTAAAAATGTGTAGAAAGATATAAAAATTAAACTAAGTCAAAATACGAATAAAACCCGAAGCCTCGATGCTACTACCTAAATTTTTCGGATCTCATAACTCGGCTGTACGGACTACAAATAGAGCAAACTCAGTTTTAAATTTCATATTATTAAATTATCTACAAAATGACACTTGTTTCGCGAAAATCGGAGTAAATACGAAAAATGTGATTTTCGGGTCTGTATTCATATATTGTACAATGTACCGTATTTATATTATTATTTTATTAAATTTCAATAAATAATAATTAATTTAACTAGTTAATTTTATTTATTTATTATCACTTATTTATTAATTTAAGAAATTACTTAATTGTATACCAAATTATTCAATTAATTTCTTAAATAATTTATTAATCATACTTATCTATTAATTATTTATTTAATTACAAATTAATATATAAATAAATAATTTAATATAATTAATAATTCCTTAATTTATTTAATTGTTTTTAATTTTATTAATTATTAATTTTTCTCTCTTTTCTTTTATCTTTTCCCTCTCTCTTACTTTCTCAGTTTCATCTCCTTCCTCGTACGCCTTCTTCCTCCTCTCCCCCATCGCACACCGCCTGCCCTCCTCCATTCTTCAACCGCCAACGACTCCCACCATCGGTCGTTAGGTCGGTGGCCTAACTACCTCTGATGACTAGACCGGTGGCGACGGCCCGATGATAAACCTGAAATTCAGTCCTTTAATAGTGTGAAACTAACACCTCCAATGTCATTGCAGTCGGACTAAATTGGATCTATCAAAGACCGTTTAATTAAATTAACAATCAAATCAAAAGTTCGAATTTATATTTTACTTGGGCAAGCCTATGGTCAAACTCAGGAACACGAGCCTCTTTAATATCATTTAGACTCTTATTATCATTAAGAAGACAATGAAACGAGCTTTAAGACTAGACCAAAATCAACTGAAACAGAGATGCGATGCTCAAGATATGCATAAAAGTAGACAAGGGCATAAACGCAAGAAAACATAAAAAAAATCAAACAGGTCCCTGTGAGGGACTAAAATTTAAGTACAAAATAGGCGCAAGATCTTCCCTGATATTTACCGACATGTGAGGTATTTTTGCAATTATTAAAACCTACAAGGGTATGAGTGCAAAATACCCAAGCGCATGTGGTATATACGTGAGTTCTGGACCTGTTTGCCATTTGGAGAATGTCCGAGGACCACTCTTCAATTTTTCCAGACTGCACGTGTTTTGGAAACGTGAGGCCAGACTCGGATGACGATGGAGGCTCTGTGCAGCTTCGATAGGCGATTATTGGAGTTGAAATAAAAGCTTCGGATGAGGGAAGGATCTGTTGGCACAATTTTTTTAAGACCCCAAAAAATGGGCGGAATTAAAAGATTCTATATTCGTCGGGGCATGAAAGACCTATGCAGTGCAACAATTATCTCTACCAAAAAAGAAGCCGAATACAACAAATTTAAAAATGACCACAATGATCCGAGCTTCAGAAAACCTGCATATCTTAGTGGAGACTTGACTAAACTGTCCTAACTTCAAAGGAGATGTGATTACGCTGATCACACTCCACTTCTCTTCTCAATTCTTCTTACTTATCTCTCTATTCGATTGTGAACACAGCACAACCTGACCTTAGAAGGAAATACCCTCTCATCGAGAACAGAGTTGTTGGATGAGGGCCCAATGGGAGTGTGTAACTAGGATGGGTGGTTTCTTCGCTTCTTTAAGCAGGAAGAGCTAAAACCTTTCACACACAACACAAGTTGATTTCAAAGCTGAAAAGTTTGTGTGATGGATAGGTGGATCTGAGGTAGCGGTGGGGTGAATCTGGATAAGGATTTCTGGAACTTGAGGTTTGTCAAGACTTAAATCCTAATTCTAATAGAGTCCTAACATACTATTAGTATAAAGGTCTGAATCCAAGCTCCCAAATTTGGGTGAAGTAAGATCTAGTTTAAAGAAAAAAACATGTTCTAAGTTCTTTTATATTCATTTTCCTTTTTCTTTTTGCTTGCACCTTTTATAGAAATAAGTGTTTGCTAAGGGACTAGCAAAGGTAAAGTATAGACGAATGATGAATACGCGATTCATCGGCTTTACTCTTTCATTTTGGTTAAAACCCCTGGTAAAGTGCATGTAAATAATTTCTGAGTCCAACTAATTATCATTCTAACCACAATTGTTAATATTATACTATTAACACTGATTTTATCCAAATAAAAAAATAAAAGAAAAGGAATGTTGTAGATATAAAATATATACAAACTGATCCTAACCTCGAGACCAAGTTAATATTGACTGGATCGACAAAATAAATAGGTTGGGGGAGATAAGGACCCTAACTTATAAAAATATCGAGAAAACAAAGACCAAAATACAATTTATCCATTTTTTAAATGTAAATATTTCACCTATTTTATTTATCACCAAGACAACCTCAAACCAAAACACTTCTTTTGCAAAAGATGTTCACAAAAATAAATATTATTTTATAAACATATCAGAAAAATATTTTGACAAAAAATATTTAGTCGTAATGAACCGTTAAAGCCGTAAAAGTTGACTTCTGAGGTTCGTAACTATTTATAGAAAACTTCAGAAGGACCAAACTCACTTTTAAACTTCGTTTTATACTTAAAACTATTTATTAAAAATATTGAAAAATATTACAATAAACTGAGTGACTTTTGGCATTTTGGACTCGTGGTTTATATGTATAGTATGTAGAATCTTCCTGTATTTTTAGTTAAATAACCGCTAATCTGATTAACTTTTTCCTAAAATCATCTAAAAATGTATAGAAAGATATAAAAATTAAACTATGTCAAAATACCAATAAAACCCGAAGCCTCGAAGCTACTACCTGAATTTTTCGGATCTCATAACTCGGTTGTACGGACTACGAATAGAGCAAACTCGGTTTTAAAATTCATATCATTAAATTATCTACAAAATGACATTGGTTTTACAAAAATCAGAGTAAATACGAAAAATGTTATTTTCGGTCTGTATTGATATATTGTACAATGTACCGTATTTATATAATTATTTTATTAAATTTAAGTAAATAATAATTAATTTAACTAGTTAATTTTATTTATTTGTTTATTATCACCTATTTATTAATTTAAGAAATTACTTTACTGTATACCTAATTATTCAATTAATTACTTAAATAATTTATTAATCATACTTAATTATTATTTATTTATTTAATTACGAATTAATATATAAATAATTAATTTCATATAATTAATAATTCTTTAATTTCATTAATTTTATTAGTTATTAATTTTTCTCTCTCTTCTTTCATCCTTTCCCTCTCTCTTATTTTCCCAATTTCATCTCCTTCCTCGTACGTCTTCTTCCTCCTCTCCCCCATCGCACGTCACCTGCCCTCCTTCGTTCTTCAACCGCCAACGACTCCAACCACCGATTGTTAGGTCGGTGGCCTAACTACCTCTGATGACAAGACCGGTGGCGACGATCCACTGATAAATTCGAAATTCAACCCTTTAGTAGTGTAAAACTAACACTTCCAATGTCATTGTAGTCGGACTAAATTGGATCTATCAATGACCGTTTAATTAAATTAACAATTAAATCAAAAGTTCGAATTTATATTTTACTTGGGCAAGCCGAAGGTTGAACTCAGGGACATGAGCCTCTTTAATATCATTTTGACTCTTATTATTATAATTAAGTGTTGGATCAAAGAATCGTAGGTCAATGAATGCATGAAGACACGTCGTGATGTAGAAAACACACATTAAGATATGCATTTTTTTCCTTTTTTTATTTTAACAAGAAGCAAGATGTAAAGAAATGCAACGTGAATATGCCCTAACAGGTGAAAATATTTGAGCAAGAAGATGTAGTCGAAGTCAGAATAGAATTATGAATCAAGTTCCATTAAATCAGTTAAGGCAAGGCATTAAAAGTATTGTAAGGGTGACCTTTGACAATTAAAATAACACATCAAAAATCACAGTGTCAACACAGAAGTCTAAACATGCCATCGAGAAGACAATGAAACGAGCTTCAAGACGAGACCAAAATCAACTGAAACAAAGATGCGATGCTCAAGATATGCATAAAAGAAGACAAGGGCATAAATGCAAGAAAACATAACAGATAACTAGCAAACATATCCCTGTAAGGGACTAAAATGTAAATACAAATAGGCGCGAGACCTTCCCTGATATTTACCGACACGCGAGGTATTTTTGCAAGTATTAAAACCTACGAGGGTATGAGTGCAAAATACCCAGGTGCATGTGGTCTGTACGTGAGTTCTGGGCCTATTTGTAATTTGTAGAATGTCCGAGGAGCTCTCTGCAATTTTCCCAGACCGCACGTGTTTTGGGAACGTGAGGCCAAACTTGGATGACGATGGAGGCTCAGAACACCTTCGACTAGCGATGATTGGAGTTGAAATAAAGCTTCGGATGAGGGAAGGATATGCTGGCACAATTTTTTCTAAGACCCCAAAAAATGAGCGGAATGAAAAGAATCTATATCCGTCGGGGCATGAAAGACCTATGCAGTGCAACAATTATCTCTACCAAAAAAGAAGCCGAATACACCAAATATCAAAATTGACCACAATGATCCGAGCTTCAGAAAAGCCTTCATGTCTTAGTGGAGACTTGACTAAACTGTCCAGACTTCAAAGGAGATGTGATTACACTGATCACACTCCACTTCTCTTCTCAATTATTCTTACTTCTCTCTCTATTCGATTGTGGACACTGCACAACCTAACCTTGGAAGGAATACCCCCTTATCGAGGACTGAGTTGTTGGATGAGGGCCCAATGGGAGTGTGTAACTGGGATGGGTGGTTTCTTCGCTTCTTTAAGCATGAACAAAACCTTTCACACACAGTACAAGTTGCTTTCAAAGCTGAAAAGTTTGTGTGATGGATAGGTAGATCTGAGCTGGCGGTGGGGTGAATCTGGATAAGGATCTGTGGAACGTGAGGGTTGTCAAGACTTAAATCCTAATTCTAATAGAGTCCTGACACACTAATCCAAAGGTCTAAATCCAAGCTCCCAAATTTGGGTGAAGTAAGATCCGGTTTAAAGAAAAAAACATGTTCAAATTCTTTTATTTTCATTTCCCTTTTTCTTTTTGCTTGCACTTTTTATAGAAATAAGTGTTTGCTAAGAGACTAGCAAAGGTAAAGCATAGAGGAATGATGAATATGCGATTCATCGCCTTTAATCTTTCATTTTGGTTAAAACACTTGGTAAAATGCATGTAAATAATTACTCAGTCCAGCTAATTATCATTCTGGCCACAATTGTTAATATTATATAATTAACACTAATTTTATCCAAAATAAAAAATAAAAGAAAAAGAATGTTGTAGATATAAAATATATACAAACTGATCCCAACCCTAAGACCAAGTTAATATAAACCGGATCGACAAAATAAATAGGTAGGGGGAGATAAGGATCTTAACTTATAAAAATATCAAGAAAACAAAGACCAAAATATAGTTTATCCATTTTTCATAATGTAAATATTTCTCCTATTTTATTTATCACCAAGACAACCTCAAACCAAAACACTTCTTTTGCAAAAGATGTTCACAAAAATAAATATTATTTTATAAAAATATCAGAAAAATATTTCAACATAAAATAATTAACCGTAATGAACCGTCAAAGCTGCAAAAGTCGATTTCTGAGGTTCATAAGTATTTATAAAAAACTCCAGAAAGACCAAACTCGCTTTTAAACTTCGTTTTATACTTAAAACTATTTATTAAAAATATTAAAAATATTACAATAAATCGAGTTATTTTGGCGTTTTGGACTTGCGTCTATGTGTACACTATGTAGAATCTTCCTGGATTTTTAGTTAAAATATTCTAAAAATGTACAGAAAGATATAAAAAATAAACTAAGTCAAAATACCAATAAAACCCGAAGCCTTGAAGCTACTACCTAAATTTTTCGGATCTCATAACTCGGTTGTACGAACTATGAATAGAGCAAACTCACTTTTAAAATTCATATTATTAAATTATCTACAAAATGACACTGGTTTCGCAAAAATCAGAGTAAATACGAAAAATGTTGTTTTCGGGTCTGTATTAATATATTTTACAATGTACCGTATTTATATAATTATTTTATTAAATTTAAGTAAATAATAATTAATTTAACTAGTTAATTTTATTTATTTATTTATTATCACTTATTTATTAATTTAAGAAATTACTTAATTGTATACCTAATTATTCAATTAATTGCTTAAATAATTTATTAATCATACTTAATTATTATTTATTTATTTAATTACGAATTAATATATAAATAATTAATTTAATGTAATTAATAATTCTTTAATTTAATTAATTGTTCTTGATTTTATTAATTATTTTTTTCTCTCTCTCTTCTTTCATCCTTTCTCGCTCTCTTACTTTCCCAATTTCATCTCCTTCCTAGTACGCCTTCTTCCTCCTCTTCCCCATCGCATGTCGCCTGCCCTCCTCCGTTCTTCAACCGCCAACGAATCCAACCACCGGTCGTTAGGTCGGTGGCCTAACTACCTCCGATGACAAGATTGATGGCGGCGATCTGGTGATAAACTCGAAATTCAGCCCTTTAATAGTGTGAAACTAACACTTCCAATGTCATTGCAGTCGGACTAAATTTGATCTATCAAAGACCGTTTAATTAAATTAACAATTAAATCAAAAGTTTGAATTTATATTTTACTTGGGCAAGCCTAAGGTCGAACTCAGGGACACGAGTCTCTTTAGTATCATTTAGACTCTTATTATTATGATTAAGTGCTGGATCAAAGAATCTTAGGTCAATGAATGCATGAAGACGCGACATGATGTAGAAAACACACATGAAGATATGCATTTTTTCCTTTTTTTTATTTTAACAAGAAACAAGATGCAAAGAAATGCAACGTGAATATGCCCTAATAGGTGAAAATATTTGAGCAAGAATACGTAGTCGAAATCATAATAGAATTATGAATCAAGTTCCATCAAATCAGTTAAGGCAAGGCATTAAAAGTATTGTAAGGGTGACACTTGGCAATTAAAATAACACATCAAAAATCATAGTGTTAACACAGAAGCCTAAACATGCCACCAAGAAGACAACGGGCTTCAAGACGAGACCAAAATCAACTGAAACGGAGATGCAGTGCTCAAGATATGCATAAAAGAAGACAAGGGCATAAATACAAGAAAACATAAAAGATAACTAGCAAACAGATCCCTAGGAGGGACTAAAATGTAAATACAAATAGACGCGCGACCTTCCCTGGTATTTACCGACACACGGGATATTTTTGCAATTATTAAAACCCACGAGGGTATGAGTGCAAAATACCCAAGCGCATGTGATCTTTACGTGAGTTCTGGACCTATTTGCAATTTGGAGAATGTCCGAGGGCCTCTCTGCAATTGTTCTATACCACACATGTTTTGGGAACATGAGGCCAGACTCGGATGACGGTGGAGGCTTGGGGCAGCTTCGGTTGGCAACTCGGGCTCGAATGCTTGCTCGACTGGCTCGGGAGAAGCTCGGTGCTCCGAGCCTAAAGGCTCGGGGAAGAGGCTCGGAGCAGTCACGCGGGCGACCGTGGACCGTTCGATCGAAGACATCAGATGGCCGCTGTGGATCCTGAGATGTCGACGTGTCCTCTTCTAAAACGTTGGATGAGCACTGGGATGGATTCATCCAACTATCGATGTATTCTCTTCTCCGTCGTGGTGATGGTGGCAGACTCTGGCCTCCTGCGAAGTACTCCTGGCTCCGCCACCTTCTATTACGCTCGATAAAGACCTTCGTTCGCTCCTGGATAGATTGATATCATCGTAGAAGCTCGCGAAGATGGTTGAAGTTCCTGAAAGACGTGTCCGTTATTTGCTCCTTAGAGATGAGTTCACGAAGTTAGCTTCGACGAAGCTTCCGATATCGATCATTGAAGTTCGATGCATGCACTTGTTAAATCTAGTCGAAGTATGCAAGGGAGAATGCGGAATGGATGGAACGGGAGCCTATGCGGATGGAGTGAAGGCTCATTGCCTCTCCGTCGTGAACGGTGGAGTAGATGGGTCGACTATGACGAGGATGTGGAGAAGGGAAGGTGGGTCTCTAATGGACGCACGAAGATGGTGAGGATGTGGTGGAGCTTAACGGATGGTTCATGGGAGTTGATGGAGTGTGTGCGAGTGTAATAAAAAGGAAGAAATTTAAAAAATGCAGGTAGAGATAAGTGATACTCACCTGGGAAGATGGCGGAAGGAGGGCTTGTGCTTGGGATTCTAAGCTATCCCCTAGTCTTCGCTGAACTCCCCCCGCGAAGGGGAGCAGCTCAAAGTAGGGTGGTGCCTCCGCAACGTAGCCGTGAAGGCAGCGGGTTATCACCGGAGGCTGAAGGTCATCGTCGCTCCTCTATCGATCCCCCCTATCACAGGGAGGAGGAAAGTGCCGGGCCTAGCCCCTCATAAAGGCGGACGACGTGTGAGGTGGGCGGAGACGACGTATTTAAAGCTGGAGGTAAGTGGTGCTGACGATGGTCGATGGGGTTTTCATGGAGAATGTTGATTGGACGAGATGGATTCATGAAGGGAGTGCGTGCTAGAGAGGAGGAGGGAACAGTGGGTTCGGTCGTGGAGCGGTTATCGAGTGGAGATGGTGGCGGAAGTGACGAGGGAAATGGAAAGGGCGGAGAAGCTGGAGAGGTGGAGAACGTGGGCGAGAGGTGGGACTGGAAGTAGACGACGGAGTGGTGGCCGTTGGATCTCACAATCCAACGGCCAAAAAATGGGCGCAAAGAAGCGGTGTGGATTGGATCTGGGATGCGAGATTGAGGGGCGCTGGAGGCGCCACGTGTCGAGAGGAGAGGAAGGTGGAAGCCAACGACTGTGATGAGAGGAAGAAGGCGATCGGGCGGTGGTGATATGAAGAGGAGTGGATGACTAAGATGGGAATGGACTGGAGAAGATCGAGCGGTGGTGGCATAGCCACGTGGAGAGAGGAGGTGAAGGCGCTAGCGGGCGGCCATGATCTAATCTGGAGATGATCGGATGATTATGAGAGGATGCAGGCGTGGACAGCTGAGATCTGGAGAGATAGAGAGCCACCGAATGGCGGAGGGAGAGGGCGCGTGCATGCAAGGGGTTGGGCCGCGTGGCGCAACCATATGGCGCCACGTGGCTCAATCAGATTATTGCGACAAAGAAAGTTAAATAAGAGGGAGAAGATGGCCGAATTTGGAAAAAACTCAAAACATGATAGTTGTAGATCTCGATGAGATCTACAAGTTTCATGTTGACCAAAAATGGAGACGAGTCAAACCAAGGGAGAAATATTTTTGCGAGTGTTTTTTTAAAAGGCGTAAAAACACTACGATTTGTAGGTTTGTTATTTTTTTATTTTTAGTTTATTCAAGGGCTCGGATAATTGCAAGAGTTAATTTGATTTTTTACTAACACTTAGTCTAAGCTGGGGGTTAATTTCAACGAATTAAGAGCATCAAACCGGGTTTCATCATCCAACTCCTCGCCCTCTATATAAAGACTCTATGACCCCCTCGAGCTCCTATCTGCCATTCGATTTTTTTTCCTCCATGTGAGTTCCGCCCGCAGTCAGAGTGATTGACAGTGTTCCTTGCCGCCGTCGAGCGAGGACGAGGAAGAAAGTGGGAATAGATGTGATCTGTCACGGCATCAAGCTTCTCCGCCGTGCGACAACCTACGCGAGCTGTCGTCGCGTCGAGGTCACTATTCCCTGGAGCTTTGTCGAACTCCATAACCATAGGAGACAACATCATCAGATTTCATCCATTATTCAGTCCATTTCTCTATATCACACCTGCAATTTGACCAACTCAGACATGATCAGATCTGAGCTTTTGGTTCCACTTATTCACCTTCACTGGAACCGGCCACCAGCTCCTTTATTCATATTTTGATCCGTACCTCACATTTGGCCGAAGTTCTATATTCGAGCCTTAATAACATTTATAGGTTGAAGCCATGCACGATTCAAATCAATATACTTGTATTTGTTCTGGGAATCGGAGCACGGATCGGGATCAAGCACGCATCTCATGCAACCCGCCATCGCATAGGAGTGATTAAATCAAACAACATCATCATGAGTTGAAATCGAGTCAACACCTAAAAAGTGTATAATCACATGCATCGATCCCCTTCAGAACAAAGCATCAAATGAGCCACCGCTCTTTGAACTGCTTGGATGAGTCACACCTCCGCACCTTCACTGTGAATCGATGTCAATCGCCTCGCGTTGACACACGAAACCATCTTTGATAGTCGCTGAAGCTTGAGCACCGCATGGAGAACTGTACTTCATCGTTGGGAGCTACCGTGCCTTAACAGGCAACATCAGAGTATCTGCGTCAGGAGACCAGAGACTCGAACCCTTCCCTCCGATCATCACGGTTTGAAGATCCACGCGATCGAAACCTCCGCTGTGGAGACAACCGCCTGAGCCATAAACGAACCACAGTACCGCTCATCAATCCAAACAGTGATTCGATCTATCTCAAGCGAGAGCCGAAACCACCTAGAAGCTCTGACCAAGCATATTCGTCTGCCAACCTCATCCAGAAACGCCTCCGCCAAATCCTCGCCGCTCGAGCTTTGTCGGACAATCTCTGAGCGAGAACATTTGCCGTCCGTAGATCTGAGCGTCACTCTCGAAGTCATGTCGTTGCATGAGAAGAACAAGTTCCCTCTTCGATCAAAATTGCCAGTGTGCTGCTCTAATTTTGCAAATCTGGGACTTTCTACTCTAACCGCAGGATCTGGAACCCCATGAGACGGTAGTTCACCACGACACACATCGTATCCAGATCGTTCCTGCCTCCCGACCGCTCTTCGTGATCACGTGTGACACACGTGCATGGGAGATCTTTTGGCAAAAATTACAGAACAACCCTGCTACATTTAGATAATTATGATCAAGTCCAGGACGGAAGATTGCATGTGAGATAACATGTGACCCGTAGAGCATTTTACGCAAAAAACCCCGATGGTTCAAAAATCACAAGCAGGTTCATAGCAGCCAGACACGTGAACATCACGAGCTTCCTGGGCAATTTGTGTGCGTTACCCTACATTTTATGATATCTTTGCATACCCCCCTATATTTCCAAATTAATTACAACCGTACCCCTGTAAACTGTACATAATCCTATACATTTCCTATACAAGATTAAAAAATATAAAAAATTAATAAAATACATAATCATATTGTATAATATACTATATACAAAATTAATCAAAGTTTTGAAAAAAAGTTTTTCCTTCATTATTAAATCATTTAAAAATACCATAAAATATAACAAACTCCAAAAATCATAAAAAAATTAAAACCCTCTCAAAAATCCCACAAAGATCATTCTTAGTATTCTCTGCTATATTCTGCATAATATACCAAAAACAAATAAAAATTGAATATTAAAACCAACAGAAGTTTTTCCAAAAAATACATAAAAACTTGTAAAAAAACATAACTGCACCAAGAAAAATCACCTGAAATGTACGACACATCGTTTTAAAGGTAATTTCATCTTTTTTCTAATAAAAAAATAAAAATATTTTCTTTCTGTTTTCAACTTAAGAAAAATCAAAGTACGTCGCAGTTTTTAATAAAAAACTAATTTCCACATTAAAAAGATAATTCCAAATCCCTAAAAATCTTGAAAATCTTTTAAAAATTTGTAAAAATATAAATAAAAATAAAATCATAAAATAAAAATCAAATAAAAATTACAATATATTTTCTAAAACAATAAAAAATCATAAAAATACGTAAAAATTGCAAAAAAATAATATAAAATTCTTTTAAAATCAAATAAAAACTATAAAAATAAAGTAAAAAATTAGGAAATCGGTTACTTTATTTTGTCTATAGTTTAACCCTAGTTTTTAACAGTTTGTCTCCCTGAGTTCGACATTCCCGTGCTTAACCGCTATACACTTAAGTTTAGGAGTATAAATTAAATAAATAAAAAGATTGACTAAAAATTAATATTTTTTGACAAAACTCACCTGGTCGATACAATAACCGTGAACACAAATTTCTTTCTCCTTTGCATGAATAAAGAAACTGATCAGGTGATGGTTTTTCACCTCTATTCTCGGATGGGTTTTTTTCACCATTATGCTTTCTTTTCCGGCTACGAACTTCATTTCTGCTGCAGGTACAACAGTAGCTACTTTTTCTCTTTGACTGCAGATAAGAGTTGTTTCACTATTTATTCCAATTTAACATATTATTGAAGGTATTTGTACTAATTTCATTTAATTTCTAGGTATAAATACTTGTGATTGAGGATATTCTTTTTCCCATTGTTACTCTGATTTCTACTTCGATCATTACCTCAAGTCCTGCTAAAGGTATGAAGTGCAATTATTCTCTTGAGAGTAAAAGGATTGTTTCTTTTTTTAAATGAATCAATATATTTCGGAATCTTCCCCAATTTCCTTCGCTTTATCTTCTAAATCACCATATGTGACCCATAGAAATAATTAGAGTTTTGCAGAAATGTCTCCATTTAATATTTCATTAAATAACGAACTGATGTCTTTGATCCTAACATAAAATTTCCTAAACCTTTTTTCCTGGTACAACACTTCTTTTTATCGTTCCATATTTTAGGAATTTATCATCACTCAAGCCTACAATAGCTTTTAGATATAAATGTACTTCATAGTTAACAACTTGGATATTATTGTTAATTAAAGTTTTGTTTAATAATTTAATTATAGACCTCATCACTACCCCATATTGCTGAAAAATTAACCATTTACATGTTCAATCAATGACAATCTCATTTGTTGACATCACATATTAATATGCATTAATTTCAATTGTAAATACCATTGAATTGCCCTTTAAATAGTCTGTAGTTATAATTTTGCCATTTTTTATTTCTATATTATTATGAAATAGGCAATGATCTCACTTCATAGTAATTAAACTTTTTCCAATGTGAAAAATATATTACTTCAACAGTTTTCTACCATTAATATGCCTTTTAAGTAGTCTACGTTTTAAATTTAAATGTGTCTATTGTACTATTAATGGAAAGTTCATCAAATAACATCACATCTTGCTATCAATTGCCTTTATTTGTTTCTGCATTTCAATTGCACTGTAATAAACATGCAGGTTTAGATTGTATCCCATACTGTATCTATTTCTGCCACTGTATCTATGCGTTTCCTCTTTTTTTCACAATATTCTCTTAAGATACGGTATATCAATTTTAAAAATAGTATCCTGAGAATAAATATTTTCAAATTGTATACTTTGAAATTGACTACCTGGAATGTTCGTTTACACATTCTACTTATTACTTTATCTTTTCGTTGAACATATAATAGTTCACAATTTGCTATGTTATGAATATATAAAAAAGTTGTTATATTTTCCTTTTTTTGTACATCAAGTTTTTTCATTACTTCTAACTGGTCCATTTAATTATACACACTTATATATGTTATTCAAGTTTGACGCAGAGCAATCTCGCTTAACTGTACTTTTGTTGACATTTTTCGCAGCCTATGATTTACAAACGTTGATAGCTGCACCTTATAACAAGGCCATGAGGATGGGGTTGTACATCAAGATTTTTAATTACTTATAATTGGTCCATTTAATTATATGCATTTATACATGTTATTCAAGTTTAGCCCATAACAATCTTACTTGATTGTATTTTTCTTGACATTTTTCACGACCTGTAATTTATAACCGTTGATAATTGCACCTTATAACAAGGTCAGGAGGATGGGGGTTGCGAGGCAATGGACTGTGAGAGGGGAGGGTTGATATTGCACGAATGTGAGGAAACGATTCTTCCATTGCTACATGTGAGGAAGAAGGGGTTTTGTTGCTACTATGTGTTCGTTGGAGCTGCATGGATGTGGAGCTTTGTTGCCTCTGTCTAGAGGGGAAGATTGGTTAAAAGATGAAAAAGAGTGTATGAACAAAAAATATCGCATGAGAACGATTCATAGATAGTTTTATTGCATCTTATTCCTTTGACAACATTTTTTATAATGGTTTCACCGATCATATCCAATGACATGAGTATAGAGTTGCTAGAAGTTGCAGACTATCGAAATACATAAGATGTACAAATACTTTTTTTTCCTTACCTTACAAGGTTACGTTAATTACCTTCTTGATTTTTTTTATACATCAACTATTTAATATCTTTCATAAAGTGTAATCTCATACAATTTTATCCTGATGCATGAATGTTTCATGAGGTTTCCTATTGTCTTAATATAATTTTGTTAATCGGTTACATATAATCAACAGATTATCCTTTCACCGCGAAGCGTGGGTATCCTCATAGTATGGCTAGATATCCGAGTTAAAATGGATCGACTTGATCGGGGATTGTACGATCAAGTTAATTATATCGTATATAATGTTGGAGTATACATAGATAGATGTGGATGAGAGATACAATATAATCAAATACCGGATCAAACCAAGATACCTTTGACTGAGAATGGAGTGATTATTTGAGAATTGATATACCATACTATTTTTAAGGAATCAAAATTATAAGTTATTCGTAACAATTGGCAACTCGTATCGGCGAATACATAAATATAGTAGTTGGTCTAAATGTCGGATTTAGTGCCTCTTGGAGAAGTGTTTGAAAATCTATACTTGTCTAGCGAGGTGTTGAGATGACATTGTAGTGTCATGCTACAGTGTTATATCGCAGTATCATGAAAGTTGGTCGACTATATATCTGTTATCATTTTATTTCATAGATATATAGATATTGTTCCCCACACGATATCTATCGATCTATATTATCTATATCTTTCCTTCATCCGCACGAAAAGGTGATGTTGTAATGTTATATAAATACAATATTAGCCATACATATCCAAAATGAGAAGATGTGTTTTGATGCTCTTGCATGACATGAACCTCTTCCTTCCCCAACACTCCGTTTGTTTCGATCTTATCTTACCTGATGTGGTAGCAGAAAGAAAAGGAAGGTGCTCACACAGTTAGACTGTCAGCCCAACCGCCATGCTCATTTTCTGCTTCATGTACATGGTTATGCTTTGGTTGATTTACATGAGGCTCTAGGTAGAATGTGATCGCTCCATATAGTCTCTTGTATTTTATGACGTCATGGATTACATTTCGTGCAATAAGATGTAACAAACTCGATGTGGCATCTATTTGGAGGTGGCAACACAAGTGGCCGAGGACGGAAACTTCACCATCTGCTTCATCAATGCATGGGATATCATACCCACGATGTGGATCTCAGAAACCACCACACATCATACATAAACTGTGCAAGCCTTCATGCACTCTTGCCATTGCGGGTCGAATACAACCATGGCATTAGTGTATCCAAGTACGACAACACTAGGCATCCAGTTGATCCACATTCATCAGTACCATTGGTTGTATCGAGGATCTCAAAGGAATTGCTTACGGTGCTCAAGAGCTTGAACAAGTGCATGACCACCTCCCTCGCAGTTGCCCTGCGTGCATGGCAATGCATGGGGAAAGCTAGAGAGCTCATTACGAGAAAGATTAGATGTCTGACCTTTCATGTAAGCATTTAAGATTACGTCAAGTTGTCTCTCTCCCCCCATGAAATTTGGATAATGCGATATTATGGGCATATGTGGAGTTAAAGGAAGAACAACCTTCCCTTCCACTGGGAATCGACATTGTTTTTTACCTATCATGCGATTGTCTAGCATCTTCCGCACAATCAAAAGAGCGTGAAATCAGAGGAGGAGCAACATTCCCTTCCACCACCAATAACATTAGCACGACCCACAGGTTAGTGACCACCTTTTTACTATTGGCCCCTCTAATGTTCAGAACACCCCCATTTCCCAACTATAATCGATCACTTTTTCTGTCATCTAGGATTTCTAAGTCTGGAACTTGAGTGCCTATTAAAGAGAGAGGGGCGGCCAAGTATGCGATGAAATCTAGGATTTCTAGGTTGAAATAAAGAGAAGGATACTGGTGAACCATTAGTTCATCATGTTATTATTTGTGTTTGAATTAAAATGAAATTCCCTCGTCCATTCATGTTTTTAACCTTTATTTGTGCATTATTCACATCATTTAGTATTTGCCTATATTCTTTTAAGGTCACGAAAAAATGAATTACAAAAATCCAAAATGCATTCAAGCTTCTTACTTTTGCATATCTGTACAAAATTTCAATCCGTGTAAATTTAATTAAGTAGATTATTTGTACATCTAATCTGACTGTACACTTGATTTACGGATGTTCTAACATTTATTTCTACATGTTCATGCATACTTCTCTGTATAACCAGCAGTATAACAAAAGATGCATAAATTATTCTTATATGAGTATTTGATATTATATATCACATTTGATAACCGTGTACATTAGATACGACAAGAAATCATCATATCCCGTGCAACGCACGGAGTTATATACTGGCATTACCATTACAAGCCGTAAGCCCTAAAACCCTTGCGTATTTTTCATTTCCACCGCTATCCAAAACCCTTCGTGGGTTATCCAGGGGTTGATAATCCGGTTTTGTGTTTGTGTGTTTGGTTAGTGGGTTAAGGGTTGGGAGGGTTTGAGTGATGTGATTGTATTGGAATTTGAAAAAGTTGGTAGTTATTATGGTATGATTGTATTGAAATTTGAATAAGTAGGTGGTTGTTGTGATGTGATTGTATTGAAGTTTGGAATAGTGAGTAGAAGTTGAGTATTTTATGATTTTTAGATGATATGATGGTATAATATATATTTTTTTGGTTGAAAAGAGAGTGGGCCCCACTAGTGGATTGGGAATATGGGTTTTGGGGGGTAACCCACCCAAAGTGGAGGGTAACCCCCCAACCAAACGCACTCTAACACATTCCCGTCCTCCTCCTCCTCCAATGGCTCACAAGACCGAAACCCTAACACAACCCGTCCTTCCCTCTCCATCTCCCTCCTCCTCCGACAACGACGGCGAGGACACCGCCCCCACCCCTCCTCGCCCATCCTCGGCCTCCGCCCTCAAACCCCCCCGCCCTAACAAACCCGTCTCCTCCTCGGAAGAAGAGGAAGACGACGAAGAAGACAGCGAAGAAGGATCCTCATCCGAATCGGAAGGCTCCCCTCCTCTTCCTCCCAAGAACCCCCTCGTCCTCACCTCTGCCCATCCCTCTAAGAAGCCTCCGGTAACCTCGCCAACCCGCACCAAGAAGCCCATTCCGATCGCCTCTCCCCCTCCTCTCCCCAAGCCCGCCCAACCCTCCGATTCCAACAACGAGTCCGACTCTGAACCCCCTCCACCTGCCATTGCCCCCGAGAAGTCCAAGAACCCCCCCCCCCCCCCCCCCCCCCCCCCCCCCCCCCCCCGTCCTCACCTCTGCCCATCCCTCTAAGAAGCCTCCAGTAACCTCGCCAACCCGCACCAAGAAGCCCATTCCGATCGCCTCCCCCCCTCCTCCCCCAAGCCCGCCCAGTCCTCCGATTCCAACAACGAGTCCGACTCCGAACCCCCTCCACCCGCCATTGCCCCCGAGAAGTCCAAGAAGCCTGAAAACAAGCGCAAGGCCGCTGATACGCCCAACGGCGAGCCCTCCAAAAAGCTAATAATGAGAGTGTGGACCACGGACGACATAACCGCATTGATGAAAGGTTTAGTGGAGCTCCGTGAGAAGCATGGGCACGAGCCAACCTCAACCCCCAACTACAATGCTCTGCTGGGCACGGTGAAGCATCAACTACACTCGGAATTCACCACCTCACAGATCACGACGAAGATACGGAACTTGAAAAAGAAATATATTGCCGATTTAGCCAAGGAGAAGGAGGTGTTCAGAAACGAGCAAGATAAGCTGGTTTACGATCTCTCCAAGAAGGTCTGGGGCAACTTGAAGGCGCTGAAGGTTGAAGTGGACGGTGAAGCTGGAGAGGAGGGCAATAGCAAGCAACAGAAATTGGGGAGTATTACTGCATCTCCCAGGAGGAAGATGAAAAATAGTGTTATTGCCGGGGAAACCGTTGCAGATGGTCGCAGCGATGACTCCGCAGGGTTGAACTGGGCGGTAAAGTTGATAATGCAGGATTTTGCAGATGGAAACTTGAATATGCACGGTATGGCAATATTGAAACCCGAGGTCCTCTGTGCATTCGGTGAAGGATGGAGAGATTTAAACCTTGAGGAATTTCGTGTTTCGAATAAACGGATTCAACTTAAGTCAAAGATTGTCAAAGCTGTTGAAAAGGCACTGAAGAGTGCGGGCTTCTGAGGTTTGTAAGATGCATTTTAAGGTGAGTTTCTATCCGTCAATGTTTAAATAGGTTGATGCCCGTCATAAATTTAGCTGAGTACTTAATGCAGTAGGAGTTGATAAATTTGCCTTAGGATGTTTATCCATGTTGTACGGAAACTGTAACAGTAGTTGGATATTGTAACCGTAGTAGGATTTTATCTCCCACTGCGAATAGCAAAGAACTTATGTTTAGTGATCTTGCAACCATTCTAGATAAACAAATGCACGTTATGGAGACTTTGATTCTTAAATTGGATGACCATAAGAGACATGGGATTTATTAAGCTTAATCAATTTCCAATAATAACTCGAGGGACTATATAGAAAATAAGTAAAATAGGAAAACAACGATTGATGGGTTTACAAACCACTAGTGATGAAATGTAGTTTTAATCTCCATCGTTGAATGAAATCAAACAATTGGATTGCGTGCTCATCAATTTTCTAACTTGGCTAAAGGTTCATTAGAAAAATCATACACAAACATCTTGTATATCTAATATTATTGTGGTTATCATCCAAATGTTGACCTCTCTATGTAAAATTTGATTGTCAACATGCTGCCCATTTTAAATCTATTTTGCTCGAGTATGAAATCAATGCAGAGATCTTTTTCTCAATTTTACATTACTCCGACTCCAACACAGCTCCATAACGTATATCCTACATTTATCTCAATGATGATCTACAAACCATTTTATTTATAATAGCAAAAAATGTATCAAATAATGTTCATATGTGCTCTGTTTATGGGGACCTTTGTCCAACTGCATCCTATTGATGGACTTCATTCCATTGTCATGAATGATTCCGATTTTAAGAAACTTTCCATGGCACCGCTGTCGTGGATAACTCTCACATGTGCATGGAAATGTTGTTTTATCCATATAATATTACCATTAATCCTATCTTCTAGATAGCTCCTGGTACTTCTGCACTTTGAAAGCAATGCTACAAAAAATAGGGATTGTGAGGATATTTAGCTCCTTTTTTACATAATTCTGATTTATCTAATAAGTACGTTTATTTTTTTGCATAAAAAACTTTATCAAACATGGTTGCTGGTACTTTTATTGTGCATTTGGTATTCTTTGTTGTGTTTTGGTGTGACTTTTATTAACCCTGATGCTAAAATTCCACTTATAAATCATCATCACAACAATGTAGAAGGTTCATTTTTTAACTTATTATTCGTATAAAAAGTTTGTTTTGTTGCTCTTTTCTTGGGAACTATTACATAACATCAAATATGGGGCATGCTTTTTCTCTCTTGCTATCTAATAACCTTTTATTGCGATAACTCCTGCATCCCTACTTTCTTGCTCCGCTAATAATCATGACCTTTTGTTAGTTCAATCGCTCATTGTATAAGTCAAAATGGTAAATTGTTCGAATCGAAGTTCGATTAAAAGGATTTAATTACACTTTGACCATCCCCTAAATCGCCTCATGCGAAGGCCCTTTCTTCTCACATAAGAAGGCTCAATGTGCTTAAGAGAGGTAAGCATCAAATATGACAAAGTAGTGGCAGTGATCTCATTATGGTGTTATTTACAACATATATGGGCGTGGTGAGGTCAATGACAGTGATGATGTCAAAGATGGGGTGGTTGAGTTGGAAATAAAGGAGTGCAAGAGATAACAATAGCATGATGACGTTGCCTTACACTAATGGTAGCTGAGGTTCCCCCTTAAGAATGTGTGACAAAGGCATGTGATAGCGGGCTTGGTTGCCCCAGCGGGTGGTGTAAACAGAGGTAAGAATGTGTCTGATGGGGAGCACAACTCATGATTCATAGAGATCGACTATGTGTTGGAGATGGATTTGCTGCAGCTTTGTGGGTGCCATGAGATAAGGGCGACACAGATGCTTCACCGTGACGAGGGGGAGTGAGTGAGCGGTACTACCCAAGGATGTTAATGTCTACCCAAGGATTCACCTCACAAGAACCGAAGAATCAAGTGGCCTTCAAACCACCGAATCGTTCTAACCAATCTGCCGATGCCACGACTCTCAGAAATGGAAAAGTCACATCTACACATGTTGAACCACACATCATTATACCAGAAGAAGTCTTGATTGAGGATGAAGAGAAAATTGAGAACGAAAAGTACCCAAGTGAGACCAACATACCCACTTCTCTTTCCTCCCCAACCGTAACAATGCCCTTTTCTGAAGCTTTTCGCAGGAAAAACACCAAATCACCCACCCTCGATCCGGAGTTAGAGGAACTCTTCTCTGACATCGTCATCGAAATTCTACTCCTTATAGCTGTCGAACAAGTTCCCTCTTTCTCTCGATTTCTGAAGGATAGATGCATAATGAGGAGGAGAGTTATTGAAAGGAACAAGAATAATCATGAAGATATTGAGAGACGTGCTCTACCTAGAGCAATATCTAACGTCATATTACAACTCCTCCTAACAAAGAAAAAAATCCGAGGGCACCACTATTGAAATGCACTATTAAAAAATTGACATTTGAGCGTTCATTGTTGGATAATGGTGCCTCGATTAACCTCCTCCCTACACTGCTATTTTGGAGCACTTTGATTTGGGAAAATTAAAACCTTTCTCAATGATTTTGCAAATGGCCGATCGTTCTGTAAAGAGACCAAGAGGGTTAATCGAGGATGTAATAGTAGCAATATGGGGACAATAATTTTCAGTCGATTTTGTCGTCATGGATACGAACCTAGCTAAACACTAGCTCGAACATACTTGTGCGTCCATTCTTGGCTACTGTCAAATTACAGTTTGATTATGCAAATGTGAAGGTAGAATTCACAATTAATGGAAAGGTTATTCCAATTGACCTTGTCACCTCATCCCTTGTAGACTCCGAGATCGAAGATTGTGGTTGGATAGAAGATTGTGCCATTCTTGACATACAAGTTGATTTTGCTCCTACACATCTAACTAAAGATCCTTAGATGAGAGCCTGACACTCCACCGACAAGGACATGCTCCATTAAATTGCCACATACTAAACTCTACACTAGAATAACCACTATGTCCCCTCTTTGGTAGTGAAAGCTTAGCGTTGGATAAAACTTGGAACACGTCGAACACTGAACTTTCATTGACTTCGTTCCTGATTATGCCAATGCTGGAACCACCATTTGACAGTATTTGCCCATCGGATGAGAATTTACCGTCATCTAACTCAGATCTACTTTGTAACTATAATGGCCATGGAGAATACACATGTTGGATCCACCACTGAGGCCCCACCATCCCCTCCCATTGAACTAATAGGTTACTTCATGATTTGAAATATATCTTCCTAGATGATGGCTGTACTCTGCCAGTCTTCATCAATGCCAACTTAGAACAAAGTCAGGAAATTCAACTCATGCAAGTATTGAAGAAAATTTCTCAAGCTATTGGATGGAAAACAACCGATTTAAAAGGAATAAGTCCGACATTCTGCACTCATCACATGTACTTGGAAAATGATAGTAAACCTTCATATGAAATGCAAAGACAGTTAAATCCCAATCTCATGGAAGTTGTGAAGAATAAAATCTATAAGTGGTCAAGTACCGGTATCATTTACCCAATAGCTGATACCCATGGGTTATCCCTCTCCAAGTTGTCCCAAAGAAATGTGGATAACAATTGTAAAAAATGAGAGAGGAGAGGACATACCAACCGGAGTAGAAATATCTTGGAGAGTTTGTGCCGATTATAGCAAACTCAATAAGGTCACACGAAAAGATCACTCCCCATTACCATTTATAGGTCAAATTGTTGAAAGACTAGCGATAAAAGAATACTTTTGCTTTCTAGATGGATATTCCGGTTATAATCAAGTCGCCATAGCACCAGAGGATCAAGAAAAGACCACATTAACTTGATCATTTGGAAGATATTCCTTCTGATGAATGCCTTTTGGACTTTGCAATGCGCCTGCTACTTTTTAAAGATGCATGATGGACATTTTTTCCGATATGGTCGGTGATTTCATGGAGATTTTTTGGATGATTTCTCTATCTTTGGAGGCTCTTTTGAGGAAACATTAGGATTTGGGGATAGAGTTACTCAAGAATTGTATTGAAGGTAATCTAATATTATCTTGGGAAAAATCTCATTTCATGGTCGAAAAGGGAATAGTGTTAGGACATATTGTGTCTAAGATGGGAATGGAGGTGGATCTCTCCAAAATTGAAACAATCGCTCACTTGAGCCCGCCAGTTAATATCGAAGGAGTTCGAACTTTTCTAGGTCACGTCGGCTTCTACCGACTATTTATAAGGACCAAGAATTTAGATTCACGAAGGAAGTATTTGAGTCATTTGTTCTATTGAGAAGAATTTATTCTATTGAGAAGAATCATCAGTGAGGTTCCTATTTTGCAACTCCCTGACTGGACCCTTGAGTTTGAGATAATGTGATGCTTCAGATTATGTTGTCGAAGTAGATTTGGGACAAAGGAAGGATGGAAAATCATATGCCATTCACTATGCTAGCAAAACACTGGATGAAGCACAAAGAAATTATACTGTGACCGAAAAAGAATGACTAGACTTGGTGTTTTCACTTGAGAAATTTCGATCTTATATTTTAAGATCACACATCATCATCTACATTGACCACTCTGCTATAAAATATTTGTTCACAAAAAAGATGCCAAGTCTTGACTTATTAAGTGGGATTCTAATGCTAAAAAAATTTGACCTAGAAATGACCAGTGGTGAGGAACAGATGCAGACAACGCACAACGACGACGACGACGCGGAGGTTTGCAATCGAAACAACAAGATGCTTCCAGGGGGTTTCGATGCGGTGGATGGGGGCACATTGCTATGATGAGTGATGCCCCAAAAAATCCGCTCAATCAATCTGGGATAAAATATAATGTCACTCAAGGGTCGTTGCGACCCGGATCGAGAGGAATAATTCGGTCGATCAAGAAAAATAAGGAATAGACAACCAAACAGAGATAGAAAATCAATGAAAATCAAAATAGTGGCCCTGGCTATTAGATTAGCCTGGTATAGCGACCAGGGTCGGACTCAGGGAGCACGTGATGGCCTTGCGGCCTACGAAGTAGTCAAAAAAGAGTCAAAAATAAAGAGAAACTAATTTTGGTGGATTTTTAAGTGTTTTTAATTTTTTTTTGGATTTTTAATTAATAAGGAGAATAAAGAAGCAGAGGAAACAACCAAGTTCAAGCAATTATTTAATGCATCAAAAATCAGTCAAAAATTCCAATAAAAATATTTTTGTGTTTTATTTTTTTACTGTTTTTGGTGAATTTTTGGGATTTTTCCGATCTTTATTTTATTTCTAAAAATCAAATAGTGCAAGAAAATAAAGGTATTGTCTAGTCAGGAGTAAAAGGCCAATTTAAAATGCAAAGAGGCCTATTTAGCTCCTGGAGGCAATTTTCCTTTAAACTAGAGAGTTTAAGGAAAATTTGTGCACTAGACTTATTGTTTTTGGATTTTTAAATTATTTATTATAATTTTTATGAGTTTTCAGGTGGTTTTCAATTTTTATGAGTTTTATATGATGAAAAATGGCCAAAATTGGCCAGAAAATCAAACACAACAACTAAACAGTAGCTATTTTTTTTGTAATTTTTAGATAAGATTTAATATTTGTTTGTGATTTTTCAAATCAGACAGTAAAGAAAATGCGTATTTTTGATTTTTTTAAAAATAGCTAATGAAATAAAAAATGTCCCCAAAATTCTAGAAAATTTTACAACATGGCAGGAGCCATGTGTCCAATTTTCATGGAATTTGGAGTTGATTTGATATTTTATTCAAAAATAAAAGTTAGGTACTGTGCACAGGGACCTGAGTGCAAATACCAAAAGCTCTGGGGGTCCGGTGCAAAATACCCAGGAAAACACGTGCGTCGCGCGTGCCTGAGGCACTCAGGGACCTAAATGTAAGGAAAACTAAGTCCTAGGACTACTTGGTAAGAGGTACCAAAAGTCCGGGACTTGTTTGTAATTTACCCACTAATACACGCACATGCACAATTAATTCACGCACAGGGGTATAAAAGATTATCTAAAAGTTTTCATTCAATTCAGAATAAACCAGAACTACAGGGCTAATAATGCAAATACCCAACAAAGCACGTGTCGATGCACGTGCTGCACCATACACAGGGGTATATAAGCAAATAAAATAAAGTGCAGGGTCCTCAGTGCAATTGTACCAACAACTAAACAACTAAACTATATATTTACAAGACTAAACGCGAAATAAAGTAAAAGGAAGGGCCTAAGGGTAAATTATCCTTTATTAATGAAGATGGCTGGATGGGCGCCACGTGGTGAATGGACGGCTGAGATGCGGGTGGCGCCCAACGAAGGAGTCTTCGACGCTGATCGGATGGTCGGGCTTCGCCACGTGCTGGATCTGACGGTGAAGACGCGTCGTGGCTAAGCCTCGCTGGATCAACGGTGGAGATCGACCCCCGAAGGATCTGGCGGTCAGGGACACTCCTCAAATGGACGAGCACGATCAAGTCTGGAGCGCGGGGGCGATCGGACGGCTGAGGAGTATGCTGGATGAACTGGGCGCCGGCGAACTTCGACGGGCTCGTGGCGGCGCTGGAGTCCTCCTGGAAGCTCTGAAGATCGGAGAAGGTGCGTGGAAGGCTTCCGCGTCGAGTGGTGGCCTCCGATGACCCAACCGAGCCCTGGAGAGCTCCGACGAGGTCGGCGGAGGTAGAGCTCCTGGACCGAATGGTCCCAAGCCCTCAGATGGGCTTGGATGAACCTGCAAAATGCACCAGAAAGCTCGCGGGTCGAGGGCAAACTGCCTCGACCCCGTTAGGCGTGGTGAAAGTGGTCTGGGAGTCGGTGCGGGCGAGCTCCGGCGAGGGGGGTGGACGGAGGAGCTCGAACCCCAGCTCCTGTGCGAGCTGGGTTGAATGGAGGGGTGCAGAACGTGCGTGGAAGGAAGGCGGAGGCTATGGTGCAGCCCGATGATCGAATGGATGGGGACGTGACCGGAATCGAAGGTGGTCGGCGGAGCGGCGAATTGGGGGTAATCAGAAATTAACGAGAAGGAAAGGAAAATAGGTCTACCTGGGTGGAGGAATCGATTGGGAAGGAGCTTGTGCAGCTCTCGGTCCTTGCCTCGAGGAGCGTCGACCTCCGAAGCTCGAGCTCCTACTCTGGGGCGGAGCACGGCGGAGCACACCGCCGGATCAGTGGTTCCCTGCCCCTCTCCTCGCTGCGACAGCACCTGGAGCAAGCTGTCACTCTCACTCGAGCACTGGATGGTCACTGGGGGTGGAGCAAATGAGCCAAAGATGCTGAATGAGGTGGCGGAGCGCAGGCCTTATACTGCCAGGAGTCCGACTAGGGTTGGTCGGGTAGGGCTGCGTGAAGCGTGGATCTCGAGGCGGATACCCCGGCAAGGTTCTCGGATGCAAGGAGAAGAAGATGGACCTGGGGTTTAGGGAGATGGTGATCGAACTGACCCTGCTCATCTAAGGTGGCCGAGAAATTGGGGTATGGATGGGGAAAATCCGAGAAACTGGGTCCGTGAACCAAAACCCGTGGAAGGTGGTCCTGGTGGGGGGGGGGGAGTTGACCGGACGGTCAACAACCCCTCTGGACCAATGGGAAGCGGCCGCGTGGCAAATATTTGGAAATTAAATTAAAAATAGCTAATGGCCGAATTATTAAAAAGTCAAAACATGAAATATTTTTGTTTTATTTTTTTCTATTTTTTTGTGATTTTTAATTAAATTTTCAAAGTAAAAATAGGGTATTTACAATATAGTACTATACATAGGTATATATACAATATAGGTTTTTTTAATTTTTGATTTTTAATTTGTTATTTTGTGCATTTTTATTCCCATTTTATATTTTATTTATTTATAGTATAAAATTAGGAACAAAAGGGTATTTTTATTTTATTTTTATTATTTATATACAAGGGTGAAATAAATATATATGTATATGTATTTACATGGTGTATTTACAAGATATATTTGGGTTTTTATTTTTGTTATTATTATTTTGTTTTTGTTTTAATGGTTTTTAGTTTATTTATTTACGCCATAAAATATAGAGTATTTACAAATTTTATGGAATTTAATTTTCTTTATTTATAAGGTAGAATAAATATAGGAGTGGCTATGTAAATGATGAATATGCACAAGGTGAAGGTTTTTGTTTTCTTTTGTTAGTTTTCTATTTTTATTTTGATTTTTATATTTATAAATATATATACAAGCCCATTTTATTCTCTTTTTGGAGGAAAATATTTTTATTATATTCACAAATATATTTACACACATGAGCCCCTATCTCCCTCTACTTTGGCTTTTATGCGGTCAGGCCCATGCTGAGCCCTCCCTTGGGATTAGGTCGCTCAATATTTATTCTAAATATTTCCCTCTTTTTCTTTTTACTCTTTATTCTTTTATTTTTGCACAAAAACATGCTAATTATTTAACTTTATACAATGCATGCTTTTGGTAATTATTTGTATTTACATGAATATACATGCATTTGCAAAGGTTTTTGTAGCTAAAATATAAGAATAAAGAGTGATGAATGGGTATTCATCACCCCCTATACTTAACTTTGCTAGTCCCTTAGCAAACACTTATTTGAAAAAGAAGTAAAAAAAGAAAGAAAGAAAAAGAAAAAGAGGAGAATGTACATGGATCAAAGTTGAATATTAAACTTTCCTTCATTAAATTGAATTATGGAGCTCGATCAGATCTTTGGATTATTAATGTGTCGGGAACCTTATTTAGACTTAAGCTTAAAACTCAACAGCCTCTAAGTTCCACCAATCTATGGACAAGACTCCTCAATAAACCAGATCAGAACAAGTCTACATACACAAACTCTAATGACCATGAATCTTTCCATGCAGTGTAAGTGATATGTAGCTCCCCACCTCAGAAGTAACAAAGAAACAACCTCCCCCAACCTGGTAACTCTAATGCCTCGGTTTAGCAACTCTTTCCTCGAGAAGCGGGGTATTCCCTTTAAGTTCAAGTGCAACCGGCTCAAGAAGAGGGGGGATAAGAGGTATAGACTTTTGGGAGCTCAGCCAGTGTAGCTAAGTCTCCCGCTGCAAGCTTCATGCGATGTAACATGGATACCATAAGCTTTTGCTTTATTCGACTATATACACTCCGGTGGGGTTATTAAATTTTCAATCCGACCCACCACTTTTTTTGGAGTTCTTTTGCACTTTTTTTTCAAGTGCATCTGTACAACATATCTACATGGTGCAGCATATATACAAGAAATTTTCCTCTTGAGCCAGTAGACTATCCCTCTTTTGAAGCTTTATTGCAACCCACGGCTTCTGTCTTTAGCCTTCATTACTACTAGACCAAGTTGAGACGCACTTCCTTCACTAGAAGAAGAAGAGAGGTTCCGCCTAGAAGTACTACCCTCATATGCTACCCCAAGCCAAAGGAAATTGCCTCCTCACCACCTCATCCGTGGAGAACTATGTGTAAGGTGCTGGTGCAAGTCAAGCCATTGTCTCTAAGAGTCATGCGTATGTTGTTAAGTGCTCTACTTAGGCTCATCAAGATGACATATGCTCATAGCCTAGTGGACTCAAAGAATTAAGTCCTTATGGACCTGAAAAGCCTTAACCCTAAGCCCTATAAGGTTCCTCTTAGAATTAGGTGGATTAAGATCTTAATCAAGCTCCATTTCCCAATTTAATTCCAGGCTTAGTTTAAATGTCAACTATCATCCAGAAAAACTATATACATATATACAAAAAGATGCTATTTACAAGTATTTACAATCATGCAAAATTTTTGAAAAATATTTTGAAATCATGAATGGATGAATGCATGAAGTGCAAGTTTTGCAAAAGTATTTACAAACATTTACACAAGATTTTTGCAAACTTTTGATTTTCGAAACATTTTGGAAAAATTTTGTACTATATACATAATTTTGATAAGAAACTATTTACACAAGCTTTACACAAAAGATTTTTGAAAACATTTTTACAAAAATAATTTGTACACTAGCTATGTATGTGCAATAAAAGAATGATTATTTACAGGAAAAAGAATTTTTAATTTTTGTGATTTTTAATTTTTGTGATTTTTAAGGTTTTTAGCCATTTTATTTATTAACACACTCACACAAAGTACGAGTTATGGTTAAAGTATATATAAAATATATACACACCCCCCTATACTTAGCTCGAACGATGTCCTCAGAGTGATCAAGAGCGATGAAGAAGACATAACTCGTGCTTAGTAACATGGAAGTGAAAAGGAATGGCTAGATACAGAGATGAATGAATGAATAGAATGAGGAGAACTCGGTGGTTTCCCCTATACTTAGGATTAACTAATCCTAAGTATAGCAAGTTGTACATGAAGGGAAATCCGAGTGAAGAATGTACAGAGTCTGCCCCCCTATACTTAGGGTAAAATATCCCTAAGTATAGGCAACAAAACAAGGGTAGAAAGAATGAAAAGAATACCCGCAGGTCCTACATCCCCCTATACTTAGGGTAAAGTACACCCTAAGTATAGCATAATCATAAGATGAGAAAAGGGATGTGGGACTAAAGAATAGAGTGATATGGACAACTGGATCTATACAGGTCGGAAGAATAGTGATAATCAGGCGTGAGATGCAATAGATGTGAATCAAGAGATCACATCTCACGCAAAGTGAATAGGGGCAACATCAACGACCCGCGGCTCATGATCTAGAATGGCTTGAGCCGTTGGCCGTTCACTCGAAAGGTACTCTCAGAAGACAACTCGGATATATCAATGCTACCGTTGTCGTGTACCTTTCTCACAAGATAAGGTCCCTTCCATTTGCTCTGTAGCTTCCCTGGAAATAGACGAAGCCTAGCATCAAACAACCATACTCTCTGTCCAGGCTCAAAATGCTTGTGGCTGATATGAGAATCATGCCACTCTTTCACTCTCTCCTTATACTGTAGGCTGTTTGAGAAGGCTGTATCTCTAAGCTCCTCCAAGGCTGCTAACTCTGCCCTCCTCTGGTCTCCTACACTATCTGGATCTAAAAGAATATCCGTGACTGCCAAAAGTGACTTGTGCCTCAACTCAACAGGTAAATGGCACGGCTTGCCATAAACTAGGCGAAAGGGAGATGTGCCCAATGGTGTCTTGAAAGACGTCTTATATGCCCACAAGACCGAGTCCAAAAGCTGTGACCAATCCTTTCGGTCAGGGCGGACGACTTTCTGCAAAATAGTCTTGATCTCCCTGTTTGAGACCTCGGCTAGACCATTCGTCTGTGGATGGTATGGAGTGGCAACTCGATGGTCTATGCCGAACTCACTAGCAAGTGCCTTTACCTGGTCGTTGATGAAATGAGACCCCCCATCTGAAATCAATACTCGAGGTACCCCGAACCGCGTGATGATGTGCTTCCTCAAAAATCTGCAAACTGTCCTCGCATCAGCGGCTCGGGCGAGGATAGCCTCAACCCAACGACTCACATAATCAACGGCCAACAGAATGTACTCAAATCCCTGACTCTTAGGGAATGGACCCATGAAATCGATGCCCCATGCGTCAAAAACCTCACAGAAGTGAATGGGCTGCATCGGCATCATATCACGCTGTCCACAAGTGTCCATCCTCTGACAGTCAGTACACTTCTTCACGAACTCATCAGAGTCCTTGAAGAGAGTAGGCCACCACAAGCCGGATTGGAGCACTTTCTGTGCCGTTCTCCTCCCAGAATGATGCCTCCTGCCTCAAGCTTGTGGCAGTAAGTGAGGACGCTATGGTGCTCCTCCTGAGGAATGCACCGACGCCAATCCCCTCCTTCGTGGTAAAGGATGGGATCCTCCCAGTGGTAAGACTTGGCCTTCGCGAGGAAGGTCTCAAGCCTCTGTCTGGGCCAACCTTGTGGTACTTTCTTAGCAACAAGAAAGTTCACAATATCGGCATACCACGGGAGTGAGGCGATAGCAAGGATCGCCTCATCTGGGAAGGTCTCACAAATGAGATCAATCTGCTCAGACTCCTCAGGCTGCTCTAAACGGGAGAGATGATCTGCCACCACATTCTTGACTCCAGGCTTATCCTTGATCTCAATGTCGAACTCCTGGAGTAGAAGGATCCATCTAGTCAGTCTGGCCTTGGCATCCTTCTTTGCCATGAGGTATCGGATGGCTGTATGATCTGTGTACAAAGTCACTCTAGATCCAATGATGTAAGATCTGAACTTATCTAGGGCGAACACTACTGCTAGCATCTCTTTCTCTGTGACTGTATAATTCTGCTGGGCAGAATCCAAGGTGCGGCTAGTATAGTGGATAACAAATGGGACTCCATCCCTCCTCTGTCCCAGCACAGCCCCCACGGCAAAATCGGAGGCGTCTGTCATGATCTCGAATGGGAGAGACCAATCTGGTGGCTGGAGGACAGGAGCCTCAACAATACAATGCTTGAGAGTCTCAAACGACGAAAGACACTTGTCATCGACAAGGAACTCGGTGTCTTTCGTTAGCAAGTCAGTCAACGGCCGGGAAACCCTACTGAAATCACGGATGAACCGCCGATAGAAACCGACGTGCCCCAGGAAAGACCGTAACTGCCGCAAGTTAGACGGTGGTGTGAGTTTTCTAATGACATCAACCTTGGCCGGATCAACCTCCATTCCCCTGTTGGAGATGATGTGGCCAAGCACCGTCCCTTGAGTCACCATCAAGTGACTCTTCTCCCAAGAAAGAACCAAGCGGACCTCAATACATCGCTGAAGTACTCGGTCTAGGTAGTCAAGACATGAGTCGAATCCGTCGCCGTAAACCGAGAAATCATCCATGAAGACCTCTAAGCACTCCCCTACCATGTCCGAAAAGATCGACAGCATGCATCTCTGAAAAGTCGCAGGGGCGTTGCATAGCCCAAATGGCATGCGTCAGAAGGCGTATGTGTCAAAGGGACAGGTAAAGGTGGTCTTCTCCTGATCCTCAGGAGCGATGGCCACCTGGTTGTAGCCCGAGTACCCATCCAGAAAACAGTAATGGCTCTTCCCTGCCAGTCTCTCAATGATCTGATCAATAAAGGGCAGGGGGAAATGATCCTTCTTGGTGGCCTGGTTGAGTCTCCTGTAGTCAACACAAACCCGCCAAGAAGTGGGTACTCGTGTAGCAATCTCCTCTCCAGACTCGCTAATCACTGTAGTGATGCCTATCTTCTTGGGCACCACATGCAAAGAGCTGACCCACTTAGAGTCGGAGATGGGATAGATAAAATCAGTGCTCCACCATTTCGAAATTTCCTTCATGACAACCTCTCTTAGATTGGGTTCAGCCGCCGCTGGAACTCACGCGATGACTTTGCCTCCTCCTCGAGATAGATATGGTGGGAGCACAGGGCCAGACTAATCCCATGGAGATCTGCTACGCTCCATCCTATTGCCTTGCGGTTCTTTTCAAGAACCCCCATCAGACGGGATTCCTGCTCTACAGTCAAATCGGCTGAGATAATGACTGGGTACATCTCATGCTCACCCGCAAGGAATCTATACTTCAGCGACGCAGGAAGTGGCTTCAACTCTGGACAACTGGGTGCTGGCAAATCTGGCTTTGAAAGAAGTCGTGTGTATGCTGCCAAATCTTTCCGGGAGACTGAGAGCGTACACTCGCAAACTGGATCTCAAGAAGGCTGCTCAACTGAACTGTCTCTGATCTGCTCGGCATCTACCTCCTCCTCAACTGTAGGCTCAGTGGAAATCAGGTCTGGCATATAATAATCACAATCTGCCCACTCAGACTCTGACTCCGAGGGATCTGCATCACACAAGGTGGCATCAGTACCACCAATATCACAAAAATCCGTGTCGCGGTCAGGAACCTGCTCTGCTGCCTCTAAAGTATCCTGAACTAGGAATGTGCTCTCCAAGCTCTCCTCTGTTGTCATCTCTGCATAAGCGGTATCTGAAAATGAGAGGATGGCCTGTGCTGTTGGGTCTGCCCAAACTGCCTCATCGTCTGTGATCACAAAGTCACAGTCCTGGTGGATGTCTAGCCCTGCATCTGTCAGCTGCTCTATATCTGAAGTGGTCTCTGAGCATGATCTCTCTGGCTCTGTTGTCCTCGACCGTCTCTATTTGTACACTTTCGCCCTCGACGTGAAAGTATACCTTCCCGCTGTCATGATCAGTCACCGCCTTGGCTGTGGCCAAGAACGGACGACCGAGAATGATGGGGGTATCGGTCACTGAATCAGGGATCTCCATGTCCAACACTACGAAGTCCACGGGGAATTGCAGACCCTGAATAGTGACGACACGTCTCGCAACAACCCCTTCGGCCTCTTGACAGATCTATCAGCAAACTGAAGGACTGTCCTGCTCTGTCTAAGAGTGCCCAACTCGAAGCGGTCGAGGAGGGCTGCCGGAAGGAGGTTGATCGACGATCCGCTATCTAATAGAGTACGGTCGAACCTCTGCTCACTAATATGACATCTGACATATGGGGCTCCTGAATCTGGCCTCTTGGCCGGCAGACGGTTCTGGATCGCGAAACACGTGGCTTTCGTCAGCACATGGATCTCAGAGTGGTGGTTCCTCCTCTTCCTTCTGACTGTGGTCCTGTCTCTCAACGAACGCTGAAGAAGGGGGATGTGCTGCAAAGCCTCCTGAAGAGTCAGCTGTATGTGGAAACGATCTATCATCTGCTGGCTGAACTCCTCCTGATCTCTCTTTTTTGGATTTTCTGTTTTCTTCCCCTTCCCCATCTGAAGGGCTCTAGGGAAGGGGATCACTGGGTCCTTCTCAGATGAAGGACTAGGAAAAGGTCTAGACGGTTCGATGACCGGATCCACACATACATCATGCACCACAGTGGGACCAGAAGAAAATAAACCCTTTCCTTTATTCACAGAACTGTTCCGAGATACAGGCGCAGAAGAAGGAAAAACAACATGTCTCTCAGAAGTAGGGTGGCCTCAGTACCACCGTCGGCTGGCTCGGATGTAAGACTCGCGGCCTCAGTACCACGCTCTGGCTCGGCATCGTGGGTGGCCTCAGTACCACCTCCTCGAACTGGTGAAACGACAACCTCAGTACCGCCGGTGGAATCAGCATCCTTGGTGGCATCAGTACCACCGTCATCATCCTCCTCGTCAGGCGCTCTAGGTGGATCCTCAGGATGTAGCTCAGACGAGGCGCCGCCTGCTGGCATCCTACCGCTCCTAAGTGTGACAAAATCAGTATCAAACAGATATCCAGTCATATCACCAAATGCATCACTAGGAATGGTATACTCAGTACAAACTACCTGCTCAGATTTCCGCTTCAGGTTGTTGGGGTTCGACTCGATCTGGGCAGGGATGGCGGCCTTCCCTCTCACGATGTCCCGCATATCCTGGCGGAACTCGTCCATCTCCCGTCTGAAAGTAGCCTGCTGATCCGTGAGGAGGCGGGCTATGTCATCCAAAACAGGGTTCTCATGGGAACCCGACGGGTAGCCTCTCTGGTAGTGAGGCTGCTGGACCTGCTGCTGCTGTGGCTGAGAGGGGTATGAGTGATGCTGCTGCTGCTGCTGGTGAGGCTGCTCACGCCTCCAAGACTGTCCCTGCTGATAGGGACGAGAACCATAGGAAGACTGCTACTGCTGCTGTGGATGGTACACTGGGGGCTGCTGCTGCGGCTGGTGATCTCTCTGCTGGCTGTACTGGCCTCCCTGACCAGATGGCTGTTGCTGGGGCTGGGTACCTCCACTCCCCCACCTGAATCCGGGATGGTCTCGTCGGATTCCAGGCTGAGGGCGGTCATACCAAATCCTGTTGACATCCATCAACGGCTCTGCATCGTACGGGGCTGGCGGGAGTACTGCCAGAGGCTGATCAGGCTCGTATACCGCCACTGCAAGTCTGGAGATGGTGGTGACTGGTAAGTGGGCTGCGGCTGCTGGTACGGCTCCGCCTGTACAAGGTGAACCTGTCTAGGCTGCTGGTGTGAGCTGGAGCGCTGTGACGAGCTGCTGCTGCTGCCGTGATCGCCTCGCGACAGAAGACGGGGCTGGGAAGCCGTCTGTGCCTCCTGGAGACACATGAGCTGGGTCTTCATGTCGCTCAGAGCCTGTGCCATCTGCTCCATCTGAGTGATGCTCTGGCACTGCTTCTTCTCAATCAGCTCCATTCGATCCAACTTCTCGCTAATGATGCCCATGTCCGCAGCTGAAGACTCTGCCTGTGCTGTTGCTACTGCGGACGAACTGGAATGACCGGCGTCGACCCGTGCGATCCTCTGGTACTGCACGGGTCCTGGCTGCTGGGGTCTGCCCTGAGTGTACAACCTGGTCTGGGACATCACCATGTAGTTCTCAGCCATCTCCTCGTAGATGTCCCAGACCTGGTCCTGATCCTTGGCGAAGTAAGACCCGCCACAAGAAGCGTTCACCAATCCCTGAAGCACTGGTGTCAGCCCGCTGAAGAAGCTCTGAACAAGGTTCGGCTTGGAAATGTCGTGGTGCAGGCATCTGTCGGTCAGGTCTCGAAACCTCTCCCATGCCTCATGGAACTGCTCGTTGGGGAGCATGGAGAAGTTGCTGATCAGGGCTCTCGCTGCATTGGTCCGCCCGAGTGGATAGTACTTATGCAAGTACTCGGCGCAGAGCTGCTCCCAAGTGTAAACAAACTTCCCCAGATGTTTCAGCCAGGTGGCTGCTCTGTCTGCCAAGGAAAAGGGGAAGGCAATCATCCGAATCGTGTCCTGGTCCACCTGACGATCGTGGACAGTACTGCAAATCATCTCAAACTCCTGCAGGTGGAGATGAGGCTCCTCTGTGGCCAAACCGTGAAACCGGGGTAGGAGCTGCAAGGTGTTCGGGGGGAACTTGAAGTCCCCCACGATGGCTGGAAGCACCACCCAACGGTGTGTCAAAGTCGATCCGGGATTATGGTTATCCCGCATCGGTCTCGGTGGTCCTGCTCCTCCTGCTGCCGCGGCTGCGGCTGCGGCGGCAGCTGCCGCATCGTCGGGTCCTCCTCCTCCGCGGTTCTCGCGGTTGGCTCTCATCTGCTCAAGCTCTCTCCTCATATCCATCATGAATGCCCCCTGATCCCTCAGCTGCTGCTGCACTGACTCGAGGGAGGCGATCAGGGTGGAGTTGATCGAACCGTGGTCCAGAACGAAATGCTGCTCTCCTCGTGGACCTCCGGTGCGATCATCAGAACTGCCGGCCATCGTCTCTGAAAAATCAAAACAACGGAACTCAGGTGCCAATAAATCATCTGTCTGTCTCTCCTCTGGCACTGGTATCTCTGAATCAGAAGAAGAAGGGTGGTCGAGGGGGAACAAGGCGGAGTCATACTCGGGTTCGGAGAGCGGGTCTGAGCTCCCACGAACCGACCTAGATGAATGGTCAGGAGTGTTAAAAAGCGATGCAGCCAGAGGCTGCCTAAGAGACCTCCTGCCCATCATCGTGATCTGACGAGTAAGGCAGATGAGATCTGGAAAAAACTATGATCGAAAGCAAACCCCCAGTTCACCAACGCAACGCGAGCTGAAGACCGTAAAGGCTCTGTCAAATTATCTTGTCAATTTTTATTTTGATGAACAATCAGAATATCAGAGCGATTACGTGACCTGCTGGGATTCCCGATACTCTCCCAACCGACTGTCCCGCACAGAAGAGTCGGTAATCAGTCGAGATGAGTACCGGAGGGCTTTACCTAGTGTACGTGTCACTCTCTCGCACAATCAAACCAAGCAATGAGGGGGTTGCTCTCCCCAAGACAAATTTTTAGGTGAGGTGTCTTTTAGGGTCGATAGTTTTAACAGTCCCAATTTTATGGTTTTTCTTTTTTAGATTTTTTTAATGCAAGCAAAAACGCCTAACGAATTTTTCGGTTCTCCTGGTTATTAGGTCAAAAACATGGGGGAGAAGACAAAAAAGCCGATGCGCAAAATGCGTACCTGACTCCAGCAGTCTACATGCAAGATGATCCGCGCAGAAATGTAAAGACTGAAAAGAAACTACCTATATGGTGCAGCAATGAAAACCGAGTCCTAAACAGGCAATTTCTACTCGACAGAACCGTCTAGCTAGTCACTCGCCCTCGATCCAAAGAGTCCGGTGTAGACCCCACCCTCTTCTTCTCGACAGGTCGAGTTCAGGAGTAGCGCTTGACGGGGCAGGCTCGCGGCGCGTAGGCTCTCAGGAAAGCGACTAAGCTATTTTTATTAATGAATTATTAGTAGGTCCAATTACGATCTATAGGAACAGGCAAGCAGTTAAGTGTGGGGATCCTACTAATTACGGCACAGTCAAGCAGAAAATCCTAAGTCTAGGGGCTCGAGAAAAACCGCATAAAACCGTAAAAGGCAGCGAAAAATCTAAAAGCCGCGAAAAATCACGAAAAATCTAAATGGATCCCCCGAGCACACCGGTGCTCGGCGAAACAGACCCGAGAGTCCAAGTCTCTGAGTACCTGTATTATTACAACAGTTCAAATATGCGGGAAATAAAACTAATCTACTCCTCTCTCACTCAGCTCCTCTCTCGCTCTCTCCTGCGGCTCCGTGCAGAAGGGAGCCGCCTCCGAATCCCGCGGTTGCACCGGCTCCTCGAAAGTCGCCTCTGCGGTCCTCGGGCCCTCGCAAGAAAGAAGACAAGTGTCGGACCAGATTATTGTATAAACAGGTCAAATATATCTATACAAAAATATGTACGAAAAGCCGTGAAAAGGAAACCGCGGAAAAAACTCAAAAACCGACTACTAAGCCGTGCTCCCCGACAACGGCGCCATTCTGATGCCCCGAAAAATCCGCTCAATCAATCCGGGATAAAATATAAAGTCACTCAAGGGTCGTTGCGACCCGGATCGAGAGGAATAATTCGGTCGATCAAGAAAAATAAGGAATAGACCACCAAACAGAGATAGAAAATCAATGAAAATCAAATAGTGGACCTGGCTATTAGATTAGCCTGGTATAGTGACCAGGGTCGGACTCAGGGAGCACGTGATGGCCTTGCAGCCTACGAAGTAGTCAAAAAAGAGTCAAAAATAAAGAGAAACTATTTTTTTGGATTTTTAAGTGTTTTTAAATTTTTTTGGATTTTTAATTAATAAGAATTATAAAGAAGCAGAGGAAAAAACCAAGTTCAAGCAATTATTTAATGCATAAAAAATCAGTCAAAATTCCAATAAAAATATTTTTGTGTGTTTTATGTTTTTTACTGTTTTTGGTGAATTTTTGTGATTTTTCTGATCTTTATTTTATTTTCTAAAAATCAAATAGTGCAAGAAAATAAAGGTATTGTCTAGTCAGGAGTAAAAGGCCAATTTAAAATGCAAAGAGGCCTATTTAGCTCCTGGAGGCAATTTTCTTATAAACAAGAGAGTTTAAGGAAAATTTGGGCACTGGAATTATTGTTTTTAGATTTTTAGATTATTTATTATAATTTTTATGAGTTTTCAGGTGTTTTTCATTTTTTATGAGTTTTATATGATGAAAATGGCCAAAATTGGCCAGAAAATCAAACACAATAAACTAAACAGTAGCTAATTTTTTTTGTAATTTTTAGATAAGTTTTAATATTTCTTTGTGATTTTTCAAATCAGACAGTAAAGAAAATGCATATTTTTGATTTTTTATAAATAGCAAATGAAATAAAAAATGTCCCCAAAAATTTTAGAAAATTTTACAACGTGGCAGGAGCCATGTGTCCAATTTTCATGGAATTTGGAGTTGATTTGATATTTTATTCAAAAATAAAAGTTAGGTACTGTGCACAGGGGCCTGAGTGCAAATACCAAAAGCTTTGGGGGGTCTGGTGCAAAATACCTAGGAAAACACGTGCGTCGCACGTGCCTGAGGCACTCAGGGACCTAAATGTAAGGAAAACTAAGTCCTAGGACTACTTGGTAACAGGTACCAAAAGTCCGGGGACTTGTTTGTAATTTACCCACTAATACACGCACATGCACAATTAATTCACGCACAGGGGTATAAAAGCAATTATCTAAAAGTTTTCATTCAATTCAGAACAAACCAGAACTACAGGGCTAATAATGCAAAATACCCAACAAAGCACGTGTCGATGCACGTGCTGCACCGTACACAGGGGTATATAAGCAAATAAAATAAAGCGCAGGGTCCTCAGTGCAATTGTACCAACAACTAAACAACTAAACTATATATTTACAAGACTAAACGTGAAATAAAGTAAAAGGAAGGGCCTAAGGGTAAATTACCCTTTACTAGTGAAGACGGCTGGATGGGCGCCACGTGGTGAATGGACGACTGAGATGCGGGTGGCGCCCAACGAAGGAGTCTTCGACGCTGATCGGACGGTCGGGGCTTCGCCACGTGCTGGATCTGACGGTGAAGACGCGTCGCGGCTAAGCCTCGCTGGATCAACGGTGGAGATCGACCCCCGAAGGATCTGGCGGTCAGGGACACTCCTCAAATGGACGAGCACGATCAAGTCTGGAGCGCGGTGGCGATCGGACGACTGAGGAGTATGCTGGACGAACTGGGCGCCGGCGAACTTCGCCGGGCTCGTGGCGGCGCTGGAGTCCTCCTGGAAGCTCTGAAGATCGGAGAAGGTGCGTGGAAGGCTTCCGCGTCGAGTGGTGGCCTCCGATGACCCAACCGAGCCCTGGAGAGCTCCGTCGAGGTCGGCGGAGGCAGAGCTCTTGGACCGAATGGTCCAAGCCTTCATATGGGCTTGGATGAACCTGCAAAATGCACCAGAAAGCTCGCGGGTCGAGGGCAAACTGCCTCGACCCCGTTAGGCGTGGTGAAAGTGGTCTGGGAGTCAATGCGGACGAGCTCCGACGAGGGGGGTGGACGGAGGAGATCGAACCCCAGCTCCTGTGCGAGCTGGGTTGAATGGAGGGGTGCAGAACGTGTGTGGGAGGAAGGCGGAGGCTATGGTGCAGCCCGATGATCGAATGGATGGGGGACGTGATCGGAATCGAAGGTGGTCGGTGGAGCGGCGAATTGGGGGTAATCAGAAATTAACGAGAAGAAAAGGAAAATAGGTCTACCTGGGTGGAGGAATCGACTGGGAAGGAGCTTGTGCAACTCTCGGTCCTTGCCTCGAGGAGCGTCGACCTCCGAGGCTCGAGCTCTTGCTCTGGGCGGAGCACGACGGAGCATACCGCCGGATCAGTGGTTCCCTGCCCCTCTCCTCGCTGCGACAACACCTGGAGCAAGCTGTCACTCTCACTCGAGCACTGGAGGTCACTGGGGGTGGAGTAAATGAGCCAAAGATGCTGAATGAGGTGGCGGAACGCATGCCTTATACTGCCAGGAGTCCGACTAGGGTTGGTCGGGTAGGGCTGCGTGAAGCGCGGATCTCGAGGCGGATACCCCGGCAAGGTTCTCAGATGCAAGGAGAAGATGGACCCGGGGTTCAGGGAGATGGTGATCGAACTGACCCTGCTCATCTAAGGTGGCCGAGAAATTGGGGTATGGATGGGGAAAATCCGAGAAACCGGGTCCGTGAACCAAAACCCGTGGAAGGTGGTCCTGGGGGGGGGGGAGTTGACCGGGCGGTCAACAACCCCTCTGGACCAATGGGAAGCGGCCGCGTGGCAAATATTTGGAAATTAAATTAAAAATAGCTAATGGCCGAATTATTAAAAAGTCAAAACATGAAATATTTTTGTTTTAATTTTTTCTATTTTTTTTGTGATTTTTAATTAATTTTTCAAAGTAAAAATAGGGTATTTACAATATAGTACTATACATAGGTATATATACAATATAGGTTTTTTTAATTTTTGATTTTTAATTTGTTATTTTTGTGCATTTTTATTCCCATTTTATATTTTATTTATTTATAGTATAAAATTAGGAACAAAAGGGTATTTTTATTTTATTTTTATTATTTATATACAAGGGTGAAATAAATATATATGTATATGTATTTACATGGTGTATTTACAAGATATTTTTGGGTTTTATATTTTGTTATTTTTATTTTGTTTTTGTTTTAATGGTTTTTAATTTATTTATTTACACATAAAAAATAGAGTATTTACAAATTTTATGGAATTTAATATTTATTTATAAGGTAGAATAAATATAGGAGTGGCTATGTACATGATGCATATGCACAAGGTGAAGGTTTTTGTTTTATTTTTTTAGTTTTCTATTTATATTTTGATTTTTATATTTATAAATATATATACAAGCCCATTTTATTCTCTTTTTGGAGGAAAATATTTTTATTATATTCACAAATATATTTACACACATGAGCCCCTATCTCCCTCTACTTTGGCTTTTATGCGGTCAGGCCCATGCTGAGCCCTCCCTTGGGATTAGGTCGCTCAATATTTATTCTAAATATTTCCCTCTTTTTCTTTTTACTCTTTATTCTTTTATTTTTGCACAAAAACATGCTAATTATTTAACTTTATACAATGCATGCTTTTGGTAATTATTTGTATTTACATGAATATACATGCATTTGCAAAGGTTTTTGTAGCTAAAATATAAGAATAAAGAGTGATGAATGGGTATTCATCAATGAGCAGAGATCTAATCATGTGTTTTGCATAAGGTCAGAATGGCCATTGACGTTCTTGATGTTCTGGTCACCAAACATGGATGCCCAAGACATCCACCTCCAAGATAGGAAAAGAATAGGGCGATTGGTTTCTCGTCGGTGTTGGATGTTTGGAGGGAGGGTATCTTGGGGGCTATGGAAGACATCGGACAAGCCATCAGGATGACGTTCAATGGAGATGTAATTAAAATGAACGAGAAGATGGTTTGTGTCCGAGGTCTAGCGACGCAGGACATATAGAAGCTGCTTGCCCTTAACAAGATTGCTTCTGGGCGGTTGCCTTGGCAACACCCAAACCCGAGGGACGATGTTGTAGAGCTGCATGAGATGCGAACCATTCACATCAAGGGGCTATCGCTACTGTGCAGAAGCGTGGAGAAGATTCCGAGCATGCTAGTGTCGGTGGCAAAAGTACAAGGAATGCTGTCCGATGGGCTGCATTGGAGGCAGTCATTTGATGCGGTTGTGGTGGTGTCGGAATTAAACACGTCAACGCCATTCACTTTGGATATGGAACTTAACGACTGCTGGTTTCTTTTGGAGGTTGGGGAGGAAGTGCCCTTATGGCCGGGAGAGAGGGAGAACCGGATTTGCTTCCAGGGCAGGAGGCTGCCGGAGTGGGAAACATCAGGGCATGAAGTTGATCGGTCGTGGGGAGTTGTACCGTCGGGGGCGGGGCAGTCACACGATGCCTTGAGCAAAGGCAAAGGTCATTCCCACTTCCCAGTGGATGGAACTCGGTCTTTCTCGAGAAACAGACACGAGAACTTTCTATAGTGAAGATGGGCTGCCTGTCACTGACGGAAAAATGTCATATGTGATAACTGTAACATGGGTTGAGGGCCCGAATGGGGAAGAATCAAAGTGGCGTAATCGAGCGGACTTTGAAATGGTACCGGAAGACCAGAATTCATATGCGGGTCATGAGAGGGAGGCCTCTTTGGTCATGGCAGATCCATGTATGGGCATGGGAAAGGGAGTTGAGCCGTTAGTAGAATCGGGCGAGGTCATATGGAATCAGAGCTTCGTGAAAGAGGACGCAAGACCTCTCCGCAAGTCTCATGGGAATGCTTTGGAGTTGAGCGATGAAAATGATCGCCATTTGGTGGAGCGATCACGGCCCCTTCCATGCCATATGGAGATGCAACCGAATATGTTAAACATCGGCGATATGGAGGATCACCGTCTGGGACTATATAGACCTGTTTGGACCTAAGCAACGATGCCCGTCACTAACTGGCAGTTTTGGTGGAAGACATACACCCTTCAGATCCTGGTGGAGCGGCATGCGGTGACGAAGGTTTGAGACATGCACCCTCGAGGGGACGGGCAGATTACCACGTCGAGCTTTGACATCCGGGGAGGAAACCTGTTGCGGGGTTTCACCGAATCAGATGTCCGCAGTGGTGGACAAAATCGGGCAAGATCACTCGACGAAACTTCAAACTGAAACCTCCCCCACCCTTCGTTCCCCCACTAACACTACCGTCGGGCCCCTCGCACACCCCTTTCGACCCCCACGCAGCTCCGCTACCACCCTCCCTCGCCTAACCCACGCCAACACCCCCTCATGCAGCCCTCGTTCCCCCAGCGACCCCCCTACCCCCACGGTCGCCACCCCCGCTCTTGCTGTCCTCGTCACCCCTACAAACCTCCCAGCCCCTTTGCCTCCTCCCACCATACCCACACCTTCCGCTGCACCTGCACCACCTGCCCCCATCCCCCCCCACTAACCTACGCCACACCTTCTCCCTCTCGCAACACTTTCTTCCCCCTCCTCATTTCTACCTCGGTTCTACACCGCCAACATCCCCTCTTCCCATCCCATTCCTCCCGTCGACTCTAACACATCCTCCTGCATCCTTAAAATTTCGCCCCAGGCCTTTTCACCTCACCCCTGAATCGCCGCCTCCTCTTCCCTATCCTACCACCCACACCACTGCTCTCCCTCTCCACCGCCCTACTCGATGCCGCTCGCTCCTCGATTCCCGACGCGGCTGCTACCGAGGGCTTCCCGAGTTGGTTCACCAGCACCGTGTAAGGTGTCCCGACCCAACCCGTTGCCGCCACCCCCATTTGGAAACCACGTGTCGCTGCTCCTGTATGGTCATTTGCTACCACCTTGATGTCATCTTGAGCCGTCGATACTGCCAGAACCCCAACCTTAGTGTTCGACGTCACCCATGTCGATGGAGAGAAGAAAGAGTCCGCAGACTCCTGATTTATTGCCCACGAGGAACCAACCCCTTAAAATTAGGGATTTGGAGTGGCTTTGGAAAAAATGCAAGGACCTCCCTCTACCTAATACCTTTGGTATAAATGTTAAAGATAATGGGAATTTAAGAGATCTTTTAAATGAAGGGGTACGGAAATTGCATTCCAATCCCCCGATGCAGGAATATTTAAAAGGAAGCACTAAAAGGGAGAAATTTAGGTGGCTAACTTTTCCAAGTAGGATCAGGAATAATGGTTTCACCTATTGAAAAACCATATGGTCTAGTGCATTACCCTCATCTCCTCTTCTCTTAAATTTGTGCCATTTCTTTGCTATGGGTTCTCCAAAAGCCGAGACGTCCTATATGAAGATGCCCCAACAATTTATTAAGCACCACGTCATGGGGACAAAACCCGAGTGAGGCCAACATTTGTGCCACATATGCTCTTCCATCATGAAATTAATGGCTCCAACAATCACAATACCTGGATTCCACTGTTTGCTTCCACATCCATTCTTTCAAAAGATGATCAAGAACGCCCAATTAAAATCATCAAGCTCTAAGCCAAAAGATCTAGCAATTCGTCGGGAGATGAATTTTTCAGGCAGAGGAGAACTGATGCAGCGCGTAATTAATAAATAGGGCTTAATTTTTACACACAAATAGGATCCAATTTTATTTACGATTAATCGAGTCATTGCAATTTTTATTTAAATAAAATAGATCGCATGTGATCTCAATTGATGGTCAAATTATGTAGAGAATCGGTTAGAGTCAATTAGGATAAGTAGATTTGACTTTTGAATTGTATTTCTATTTTTGTAACCCCATCCCTCCTATATGAAGGTGACGATAGGCAGTTGTTTAAACACTTCAAGTTCAAGTTGAAATTAATTTGAGCAATGTTCAAGAAGGCGGTATGCGGTATTCAGTCAGAGGGGTCACTGCATAGAGAGTATGCGGTATGCGGGAGAGTATGCGGGGAGTATGCGGTTTTATGCGGTTTGGTATTTTTTATAATTAAAAATATAAATATATTTTTAATATCATGTTAATATCGTATAAATATTATAGCTCTTAAATATAATAATAAAGAACTATTGGGATAAAAAGTAATATAGAACATGGCACTGCTTTCCAAATGGGTGGTCAAAATTTGGGGTAGATCTGTTGATTTGGTATGTCGGCTTCTGATGAATATATACGTAGTGTCGTCTTCGTTGGTTGCAGGGCAGGTCCGCTGTCAGTCCTCCCTATGGCAAGGTATTGAAAGTGTACACCCAACGATGATGACTTAGATGCGACCGATGCTGGGAGATGGTGAGAGTTTCAGAATCTGGAAGGATGATTGGTCGGGAGATGAGTGTTTGGGGGAACACTTCCCTTGCCTTTTCGCCAATGCAAGAGACAAGGACATTAAAGTGGGTCAGGTATGGGAACATAGATCCGGAACACTTACGCTTATGAACGAGTTCTCAGACTAGAGGCTAGTGGAATTCATATCTTTGCAACGAGAACTAGCCTAGATGGAAAATTTCAACAACATGGTGAGATCACTTCAGATGGAGGGATGGTCGGTTTATGGTGAAAAAAGCTTACCGCCTCTTCTCTGAGGTTAACATGGACGTTTAGAATGATGTCAAATTGGATGTTGGAATTATATGGAGAAGAAGAATACCTAAGAGAATTAAGGTGTTTATGTTTCTTGTCAAGCTTAGGCGAATCCTCATGAAGGAACGTAGGAGCCAGATGCTGGGGGTAGAGGACACTGCATGTAACAGATGTGGGCTTGAGCCGGATGATTTGGAGCACCTCTTTTACAACTGTTTTCATTCCATTGAGGTATGGAATAAGGTAGATATGCCATGGCTAGGAATGGATTGCAACACGAATTTCCGAAGGTCCTTCAGAATGGTGTGTGGAAATGACCACGAATGCAGTTCATATTCCTTTTCAATGTTTTCATTACCATGGGCTATCTGGTATGGAAGAAACAAGGTCGTTTTTCGTGGAAAGCATTGGTGTGCGGAGAGAGTCTACCAACACTGTAGGGCGTTGCGTTCAGAATGGATGGATGTAACTTAATTTTCTTTTCATATTTATAATATAAAATCTTACTTTGTGGTGGATCCTGATTTGGGAATTCACCATCTTTCTTTAAAAAAAAGAATTTGACATAGAAATAAGAGATAAGGCTGGAGTAAGGAAAGTTGTTAATCATCTAGTAAGACTTCCTTCATCTCTGCTACAATACAACCAGTGTTCACGAAATCAGTTGAAGCAGCCGCATATGCGACCACATATGCGCGTGCGGACCGTTGGACACGCCGCATTCGTGAAGCCCCTCTCTATATGCGTCTATTGCGTATATGCGGCCAGCATATGCGGCCTGTGCGGCCACATATGCTGATCGTACGCCCACTTCGTGCTGTCGGATTGGATAACTAGATCCGATCACCCGTAACCCCTTGTTACCCGATTACCCGTAGTCCCATACCCGATTACCCGGTTACCCTAACCCCCTCTCCCCTGATACCCCGATACCCTAAGCCCTCCCCTCGTGCGAGCCCACGCCTCCATGATCTTCCCCCCAACTGGGCCTCCATTGCCATCTCCTCCGAGCTCCTCCGCCTCCACTCATCTCCGCCTCCTCCTCCCAACTCCTCTACCTCCTTCGCTTCCCCCCAACTCTGCTTCCTCTTCCTAGCTCCAGCGCAGCACCGCACCACCTCCAAGCTGCGACACCGCGCCTCCTCCTAGCCGCGGCATCGCGCCTCCTCCTCCTAGCTCTACCGCGGCATCGCCTCCTCCTAGCTGCGGTACCGCCTCCTCTAAGCTGCAGCGTCATGGCACCGCCTCCTCGCTGCGGCGCCGCCTCCTTCCAACAGTGCCTCCTCCGCCTCCGGTCATGCGAGATTCCTTCGACTATCAGCTGTGCGAAGGTAACTTATTGAATATTTTTTTACCATATTTGATGATGGAATGTTTGATTTTCGCATAGTTTATTTTTAATTTGAGAAATACAAGTATTCATTGATGGTTTGTTAATTATAGTATGTTAGATGATATGATTTTACATGTATTTATCGATTGAATGTTCATTGATTGAATGTTTAGATGATATGATTATAAAATTTGTGAAATACAAGTCTTCATTGATGGAATGTTAATTATACAATGTTAGATGATATGATTTTACATGTATTTATTGATTGAATGTTCATTGATTGAATGTTTAGATGATATGATATGATTATAGAATTTGAGAAATACAAGTATTCATTGATGGAATGCTAGATTTTTAATTCTAGATTTTACATGTATTCATTGATGGAATGTTCTCACCAAGATTTTGGATTGTTAATGCACATTTGAGCACGTATCCAAAATATGAGAATATAATTATTTAAACAAATATTTTCCTAAAACTCTTATTTATATATGCTTATTTAACCTTTTTTGTTGATGCTTTGTAATGAAGATTGAATGTTAGGCAACTATGGCCTCCAGACTACCATCTGATAACGCTTCTTCTCCTACGCCTGGAGTTGAAAGCGGAAGTGAGCCTCCTATTCAGAAGAGCGATACATCGGAATTTTTTGTTCCTCCTGGATCCAATGATCATGGATGGAAGTATGCTTTTCTAGCGAATCCAACTACTCCTAGCATGGTCACTTGCCGATAATGTCGGAAGGTTGTGACAGGAGGCTTCAATCGCATGAAGCAACATTTGGCTCATATTAAAGGTAATACAACATCTTGACCCAAGGTTACTCCTGAGGTGAAGAAAGAAATCATGGACAACATGAAGGAAATTAAAGTGAAATGGAATGAGAAGACGCTGAGGATGAAAGACATTAAGGGCAAGTCTCCATCAAGATGAATCAACCATTGATTGATGAAGAGAGGGATGAGAAAATGTCCCGAACTTCAGTAGAAGATGTGCCTGTGGAGAATCTCCGCTAATCCACCATCAAAGATACCTTTGCCAAGGAGGAACGTGTACGTGTGAATTCATTCGTGGCAAAGTATTTCTATGACGGCTATCATTGTCTTGTTGCCGAAGCCGTCCTCCGCCCTTCGTATTGAGGACTTTCGTCCTATTGCTATATCGAACGGTATTTATTTGATCACGGCGAAGGTGCTCGCTCGTAGGCTCGCCCCGGTGCTTGATGGCCTTATTTCTCCAGGGCAAGCGGCTTTCATTCGCGGACGACAAATCGCTGACGTTACGGCTCTGGCTTCTGAGATGGTTGAGAGTTGGAGTAGGGGTGGGATCCACGGGGTGCTTTGGAAGGTGGACTTTGCTAAGGCTTAAGACTCGCTTGACTGGTCTTTCTTGTGGTCGGTCCTGCGATATCGTGGGTTCCCTAATCTTTGGATCTCATGGATGCGTCGATGCGTCTCCACGGTCTCCTTCTCAGTTATGATTAATGGCCGCATCGTGGGTGAGCACTTTCTACCTAGAAGAGGTGTTAGGCAAGGCTGCCCCCTGGCACCACTTTTGTTCATTCTTGCGGTGGATGTGCTTCCTCGGATGGCGGCTCGCGTGGTCGACTGCGGTCTATCCAAGGGCTTCTCCTGCGGGGATCGGGTTATCCCGATCCTCCAATAAGCTGACGATACAATCGCTTTCATTGAAGGGGGACTTGATGAGGTCAGGGGCATGGCGGCAACTCTGGAAATATTCAGCGAGCTATCGGGCTTGCGCATCAATCAAGGCAAATCCAAGGTGATCACCTTTGCTTTGGATTCGGAGGCAGCGTCGGAATGTGGCTTGGCTCTGGGCTCCCCCCTACCCTTCTGCCGATTGACTAATTGGGCATTCCCCTGGGGGCGGGGAGGGCTAGACATCGCGACTGGTACAAGGTTATTGAGAAGGTGGCGAGGCGGCTCTCCGGTTGGAGCTCCGCTTTGCTCTTGAGGGGCGGCCGATTGGTGCTCATCAAATCTGTTCTCTCGTCTATCCCCGTCTATTGGGGGTGCGACGATGTATTGAGAAGATGATGCGGAACTACCGGTGGTGGTGCGGCTATTATCTTTCCAATTGTGCAACTACTGGTGGGGGTGCGACGATGTATTGAGAAGATGATGCGGAACTTTCTTTGGGGGAGAAGCGGGACCTCTTCGCTTGGTCCACATCTCGTGGGGTGGGAGGAGGTGACGATGCGAAAGTGCGAAGGGGGTCTTGGCATCCGTCGACTCGATTGGGTCAATGACGCTCTACTCTTAAAATGAGTGAACAGGTTATGGGGCGTGTGCGATAATTTCTTCTCTTCCTTATTGCGTGAGATTCTTGGTTTAAATGGGGTTCTGTTGGGGGAGGGTGGCAGTGTTCGTTCTCGTACCCCCTTCTGGCGCGGGGTGTTGTCGGTGGGCCTTCGCTACATGCAACTCTTTGTTCCTGTCCTCGGGGATGGCAGGTCTTTCGTGTTCTGGACGGACAATTGGGCTGGTGGAGCCCCCTTAAGGGAGTCTTTCTTGCGCTTATTTGCATTGGCGACCGATGGGTGAGCTTCTGTGGCTTCCTGTTGGTCAGGGGATGGCTGGTTTCTGCCACTTCATGGCAACCTCTCTGACCAAAGGTTCGACGACCTTCTTTCTCTTCTGGATACTATCAAGAATGCACCTAGACCCGCGTCGGGAAGAGATCACTGGGCTTGGAGGGAGGGTGAATTCTCCACGCGGAAGGCCTTCATGGCGTTATCCCATTGACGTCCCTCCCGCACCCTTAGTTAATTCGAGCAAATTAATGTCCAAATTAATTAGATGTCGTTCGTTGCAGTCGGATACGAGAGGTTAATCAAAAACCACTTTAATTAGATTCGAGTTAATTTCAAGCGGCAAAAATTTTTTTACTTGGTGAAGTCCAAGGTCGATCTCAGGGAGGCAACTGTCTCCTTAGGTCAAGTTTCAGCAAAATCCAAGTGTGAGATTTTCGGGGAATATATTTTTTTGGTCTTTTTTAATTTCTATGCAGACATATGCAGACAAATCTTAGCCAATTTAACGTTAAATTTAATTGATGTATCAAATGAAGTCCAAAAATAATAAAAATTGGCCAGACAGTTATTTATGATGAAAATGACCTACACTAATTTTTTTGGAATTTTTCGATTTAAAATGAATTTACTGTGAATTAAATAGACAGACAGAGTGATTTTCAGAATTTAATTTTAATAAATATCAAATCACAATTTTTCCAAGAACTAAAATTATCCTAGGTGGTTCTAATGATAAGGCACCTAGGAAAATTGACAGAACTTAAATTTACTGTGAAATGAATTTACTAAAATTAATTTAAGAAAATTACTAAACTATTTATTTAGGCCTCGATATGCGTGCAAATGCTATGAAATTTTTATGGTGTGTTAGAAATGGTGTCCTTAAACTACTGTGAATTTATGATAATTTTTGAAGGCACAGATAATTAATTAAAAATCAAAAGGCATCACTGGGCAAAATATGTCAACAATGAACCAATTAATTCATTAATAATTCAAATTAGCCTACAAAAATCATACACGTGTACTGATAGGCAGAGGACAAAATTTCTAACAACATGCAATTTTTAGAATTTCAAAATGATGTAAAATGCAATCTAGGGATGCGTGCAAACACAGGGGTGTAAATGCAATACAGAAAATCAAAATTGCAATAAGCAAATATGCTGACAGGGACTAAAATGCAATTACCGATAATATCAGAACTTCTATGCAATTTCTCCACGAAACACGTGCTCCTCACGTGGTGACTGCTTCACAGGGACCTTTTTGCGATTTTTGAAAGCTCCAGGGATGTCTGTGCAAATAACCCAGGTCGCACGTGCTCCTCACGTGGCCGACCTAGGTTCGGAGGGCGTCGGAGGCTCGGATCGAGGCTCGGGTCTTCTGGAGGTTCGGCCCCGCCTCGATGCAGCTTCGGGTTGCCCGAGCCTAGGCTTGGGGGCCGAGGCTTGGATAGGGCGACGTGGCGGCCTGAAGACCCTTGGATCAAGATTGGATCCAAGGGATGTCGATGAAGGCGCGTGGCGGCTGGAGAGTCGTCCGATCCGAGGGATGATCAACGGTCGAGGACGAGGGCGGCGAAGGGACGCGTGGCGAGGCGAGGACCGTTCGATCAGATGATCGAACGGTGGCTGCTTCTTCTTCTCTAACGGTCCTCCGCCGCCTGCGGAGGAGAGGCCTGTGCTCCGGTGAAGGCAGCCGAGCTCCGCCTCGGTTGCCAAGCTCCGGTGATGAGCTTAGTCAGCTCCCACCTAGCTCGGAAGAAGCGGAAGAGCACGAGGAGGCCTCCGGTGGTCTCTGGATCCCTGGAGGATGGCTGGAGCTCGGTGTCGATGAAGCTCGAGGAGAGCTCCGGCGAGGCTCCGGCCAATGATGAAAGTAGCACCTGCAAGTGTTAAATATAGAGCCGGAGCTCGTGCGTGCGTTTGTGGAAACGTGATGCTGGTTGGCGAGGCCTAAGGCGACGTGAGGTGGTCAGGCGACGTTGCTCCGGCCAAGTGGCGGAGCTGGAGATCGATGGACGGTGGAGTGGAGCGTCTGAAGGTGCGGAGGGGTCAGCGAGGATGAGAGCTCCGATGCGGAGCTCGGCGGAGTGAAGGCGAGGCGCGAAGATGATCGTGGTCGTGGAATAAAATCGGAGAAGATAAAGGAAAAAGAAGAGCAAGATCGGAGGAGGAATGGAGGGTGTTACCTGGGGATTGGGGCTCAGCTTTGAGCTCCAGGTCGTCGCTCAAGGGGTCGGTAAGGTCCCGAGCTCTAGCAGCTGCTCGGAGGAGTGGCTGCGACACGGCGGTGGGCCGAGGATCTCGCCGGAGAAGAAGCTCTGTCGTCGCTCAACAAATCAGCCAATTGCTGTCACCAATAGGAAGCTTGGAGCTCGAGTGATCTCCCTGGAGTGGCGGATGGGGGTGAATGTCGCCGTGGGTGGCGTATTTATAAGGTGTAGTTGATGGGTTAGCTGGTGGATTGGCGATGCTGGTGGCTGTCGTGGGGCGTATATGGTGGAGATGGTGGTGTTCGAGGGAGCTGTCGAGGGAGAGGGATGAGTGGGGAGCGTAGTGGGGGGGTCAGCGGCCGGAGGAGGTGGCCGACGTGTGCCCAGAAAAGGAAAGGGGGCGCCCCTCCCGCAAGGCAAGGGACGTGGGGGAGAGGGGCGCCTGGAGGTAGGAGACGAAGTCTCCGCCGTAGGATCGTATGATCCAACGGTGGAGATCAGAGCGTGGAGCGACGGGCCAGATTAGATCTGAGGCCCGTGATCGGAGGGATCGGGTGCGGCCACGTGGCGTGATGTGGTCGCGGCGCTGACGGAGGGTCATGATGGAGAGTGGAAGATGATCGAGTGGCTGAGGGAGCGAGTGGTTTGAGTGGTTAAGATGCGAGATCCAGGGAAATGATCCAGTGGTGGATGGATGCGCCACGTGTCTGGCTGAGGAAGCGGTGCAAATGGAGGGATCAGATGACGCGCGGGGGGGCGATCTGACGATCGAGGCCAAGGGGCAGCGTGGAAGGCTTTGGACCGTCGGATCAAAAACGAGATCCAACGGCGGAGGGCGCGGACGGATGAGGAGAAGGGCAGCGGGCCGCGTGGCGCAACCAGAGGGCGCCACGTGGCCTACTGTGAATGGCTGGAGAAAGAAATACGTGTAGAGAGAAGAGGAAGCCGAATTTGGAAAAACTCAAAACGTGAAAGTTGTAGATCTTGATGAGATCTACAAGTTTCATGTTGACCAAAGACGGAGATGAGGTCAACTATGATAAATACAAGGATACATGAATATACATGTGTAGTATACAAAAGGACCCAAAAACCCAAGTTTCTCATACAAGCTCCGATTTCAATGAAATCAGTCTAATTTTGAAGGTCTTTTAATGTGTAGTATTCTAAGAGTGATTAGACCTAATTTGGGGTTTGTATGAGGGCTTTATTTGTGTTTTAATGTACACTGGTTCTCAGGATATTCTGGGCTATTTTACAAGGGATTTTTGGCAATCTTTCCTATATTATTAAGGAATATATACATATATTATAGAGAAGAAGTTATTTTGATGAAGAGGTATTTTACAGGGGATTTTTGGCTTCTTATTTAAATGCAGATGAGCTGCTAAAATGCATGAATTATGGATGCATGCATGAGTGTTATTTATGCAAGATAAAAGGAAATATGCCTCTATTTTCTCGGGAACAAGGCTCTATTTTTGACTTTTGGAGTGATGAATAACAGATTCATCAACCCCCTATACTTAAACCTTGCTCGTCCCCGAGCAACTAAATGAAATGCAAGAGTGAAATGAAATTGGGTTCCATACCAAGGTCATGAACAAAAGTTAAAAATAGAGCTAGACTTGACCTTTGGGTTAATCATGTGTCGGAATCTTATCGGGATCTGAGTTTAAGACTTAACAGACTTCAAGTTCCACAAGTCTTCTATTCAAGACTCCTCAACTCGCCTAATCAGAACAAGTCTACATACACAAACCCTAATGACCATGAATCCTTTCATGCAGTGTAAGTGATAAATGACTCCCCACCTCAGAAGTAACAAAGAAACAATCTCCCCCAACCTGGTAACTCTAATGCCTCGGTCTAGCAACTCTTTCCTCAAGAAGCGGGGTATTCCCTTCTAAGTTCAAGTTCAACCGACTCAAGAAGAGGAGGAAGAAGTATAGACTTTTGGAAGCTCAGCCAGTGTAGCTAAGTCTCCCGCTGCAAGTAACATGGTGACCATAAGCTTTTGCTTTTCTTGACTACATATACTCCGGTGGGGTTATTAAATTTTCAATCCGACCCACCACTTTTTTGGAGTTCTTTTTGGCATTTTTTTTTTCAACAAACATGCCTTTGTACATACATGATGCAGCATAGATATAAGAAATTTCCTCTTGAGCCAGTAGACTATCCCTCTTTTGAAGCTTTATTGCAACCCACTGCTTCTGTCTTTAGCCTTCATCACCACTAGTCCAAGTTGAGACGCACTTCCTTCACTAGAAGAAGAAGAGAGGTTCCGCCTAGAAGTACTACCCTCATATGCTACCCCAAGGTAAAGGAAACTGTCTCCTTATCACCTCATCCGTAGAGAGCCATGTGTAAAGTGCTGGTGCATGTTAAGCCATTGTCTCTAAGAGTCATGTGTGTGTTGTTAAGTGCTCTATTCAGGCTTGTCAAGATGACATATGAACATAGACTTGGAGACTTAAAGAATTAAGTCACCTGACCTGAAAAAATCTTAACTCCAGTTCCTATAAGGTTCCTCTGAAATTAGGTGGATTAAGGTCAAGTCATTTTCATCCTTAATATCTGCTCACAACTTGGTCCAGAACCCACTATCTTTTCACTTTGCATAAGCAACTTATGCAAATGAGATGAGATGTCATGCTATGAAAATGCAAGACTCTTTTTATTTTTCTATGCAGAGATGATATGCAAGAGTAAATAAGAAGCCTATTTTTTTTTCCATTTTTACCCACCCGTAATTATTGTAATATATATACAAAAATACGTGAAAGTACGAGCTATGGGTAAAGTATATATGTAATATATACACGCCCCCCCTATACTTAGCGTGTGCTATGTCCTCAGAGCACTAAGAGCGAGGAAAAGACATAGCTCGTGCTAAGCGTAGGAGAGCCCAAAAAGGTATAGAAATCATCTCGCCCCCCCTATACTTAGGTTATGGAAGCCTAAGTAGAGAAGAAGATCAAAAATGGGGCGGATGCGGGAAAGAAGAGAAATGAATGAGTATACAATGCGGGCATCGGTCCCCCCTATACTTAGGCGAAGGTCAGCCTAAGTATAGGTAGGAAATGAGTATGAGGACCAATGTGATCTGGAGAATGTACAGTGAACCGACTTAGGTGACCCTTCCCCCTATACTTAGGATCTGGTTATCCTGAGTATAGTCTAAGACAGTGATCTGATGAGGCAGGGATGGGTTACTAAAGTCGCGGGAGAAAGGGTAGGTTGTACAAGAATGATGATATATACAGATGAATCGGTCTGAATCTTTCGAGATGCTGCGGATGGCTGGAGTTCACTGCTGCAAGGTCTCATACGCGGCTTGATGTGAATCTGCTGTATCTGTCTCGCGCATGAATACAATCTCCTCGACATGGACTAACTGCTCATTAGATTCGACGAAGTGTTTCAACAGCTGCCCATTCACTAGGAATGTTGGTGCGTCATCTGCGAGATCTGAGATCTCGACACATCCACTATCATGCACCGTACGGACGACAAATGGTCCCGTCCACTTAGACTTCAACTTGCCTTGGAAAATCTTCAGCCTAGCATTGAACAACCATACCTTCTGTCCAGGAACAAAGGTTTTTCGTCTGATATATCTATCATGCCAACGCTTCACCTTGTCCTTGTACACCAAACTGTTGTCGTATGCTCGGTTTCTGACTTCCACAAGCTCATTCAGATCCATGTCTCTCTGTTTCTGACCCAGGTGTGTGTTCCAGTTGACCTTCTTTATTGCCCATTCTGATTTGTGAACTAACTCTGCGGGCAAATGGCACGGCTTTCCGAATACCATTCGGAATGGGGAGGTGCCTAACGGTGTCTTGTAAGCCGTCCTATACGCCCAGAGGACTTGATCCAAGATCTGAGACCAGTCCTTCCTGTCCGGGCGGACAAGCTTTTGCAATATGGTTTTCACCTCCCTATTCGACACCTCAGCCATACCATTGGTTTGTGGGTGGTAAGGACTCGCGACACGTTGTTCGATGCCGTAGTCCTTCAGGAGTTTCTTCACCTCCCGATTCACAAAGTGGCTACCCCCGTCTGATATCATCATTTTGGGGATCCCGAACCTAGAGATTATGTTCTCTCTGATGAATTTACAGACAGTCCTGCTGTCTGCGGCTCGGGTCGGGATAGCCTCCACCCATCTGGATAGGTAGTCTACCGCAAGAAGGATGTATTCGAACCCGTGGCTGACAGGGAATGGGCCCATGAAATCGATGCCCCAGGCGTCAAAGACATCACAAATGATGACCGGCTGCATTGGCATCTCATCCTTGGAACCAACGGTTCCTCCCATTCTCTGGCAAACTGGGCACGACTTCGCGAAGGCGGTGGCATCGCGAAACAGAGTCGGCCAGTAGAAGCCACACTGAAGTACCTTCCATGCGGTCCTCTTCCCGGAGTGGTGTCCTCCTGCCTCTAAGCTATGGCATAAAGAAAGGACACTCTGGTATTCCTCCTGAGGAATACAACGTCTCCAGACACAATCCGGTCCTTCAAAGAAAAGGATCGGATCCTCCCAATGGTAGTATCTAGCGTCCGACTTTAGTCGGTCGATTTGGCTCTTGGGCCAATCTTCGGGAACTTTCTTGGAGACAAGATAATTCACGATATTGGCGTACCACGGGAGTGAGTCGATAACAAAAATCGACTCGTCAGGGAAGGAGTCTCGAATTGGTGAAACCTCGGAAGTATTAAGATCTTCGAGACGAGAAAGATGATCGGCCACTACGTTCTTCTTACCAGGTTTATCACGGATATCCAAATCAAACTCCTGGATAAGTAAAATCCAACGAAGAAGACGCGCCTTCGCGTCCTTCTTCTCCATCAGGTATCGTAGTGCCGTATGGTCTGTGAACACGGTTACCTTGGATCCGATTAAGTGGGATCTGAATTTGTCCAAGGCAAACACTACCGCAAGCATTTCCTTTTCGGTAACTGTATAGTTACGCTAAGCAGAATCAAGCACTTTGCTTGCGTAGTGAATTGCAAATGGGACGCCATCTCTTCTTTGTCCCAATACAGCCCCAACAGCATAATCTGAGGCATCCGTCATGATCTCAAAAGGTAGAGACCAATCTGGGGCTTGTAAAATGGGTGCATCCATGATCATTCCTTGTAAATGCTTAAAGGCCTCAAGACATTTGTGATCTACAATAAACTCCGTGTCTTTGCCTAAAAGCTCAGTTAGCGGTCGGGCAATCTTAGAAAAATCCTTGATAAATCTTCGATAAAATCCGACATGCCCGAGGAACGACCGCAACTGTTTTACGTTGGTTGGTGGCTGGAGTCGTCTGATCACGTCCACCTTGGCAGGGTCAACCTCCATTCCTCTCTTGGAGATGACATGCCCCAACACTATGCCCTCCGTCACCATGAAGTGACTTTTCTCCCAGGAGAGCACCAGATTGACTTCACAACATCTTTTGAGGACTCGGTCCAGATTCCTAAGGCAGGAATCAAAAGAGTCGCCGTGGACCGAGAAGTCATCCATGAAGACTTTCAGGAATTCGCCGACCATTTCGGCGAATACAGCAATCATGCACCTTTGAAAAGTACCTGGAGCATTGCATAGCCCAAAGGGCATGCGCCTGAAAGCATAGGTACCAAAGGGGCATGTGAACGTGGTCTTTTCCTGGTCCTCTGGAGCTATGGCTACTTGATTGTAGCCCGAGAACCCATCAAGGAAGCAGCAGAATTCTTTTCCCGCTAATCTTTCTAAGATCTGATCAATGGTAGAGGGAAATGATCCTTCTTCGTCGCGGCATTTAAGCGTCTGTAATCCACACAGACGCGCCATGACGTGGGTATTCTCGTCACGATCTCCTCTCCGTCCTCATTGGTGGTCGTCTGAATTCCCGACTTTTTCGGGACAACATGGATTGGGGCCACCCACTTAGAGTCGGAGATTGGGTAAATAAAACCCGCGTCGCACCATTTTTCTATCTCTTTTTTCACCACTTCTCGTAAATTTGGATTCAACCGGCGTTGGAATTCACGAGAGGGTTTGGCTTCATTCTCCAAGTAAATATGGTGCGAACACAGAGCGGGATTTATCCCATGGAGATCGGAAATGCTCCAGCCTATTGCCTTGCGGTTTTTCTCCAGGATCTCTAGCAAGCGAGATTCCTGCTCCTCGGTCAATTGCGAACTGATAATGACCGGAAATTTCTTGTCTTGGCCCGCAAGGAAGGCATATTTCAGTGTTGTGGGAAGAGGTTTGAGCTCAGGTATAGTGTGGTCATCTAAGAAGTCTAGCTCAATCTGATCTGGTTCGGTGTTGGAAGTGGCTGGATCATTTTCTGTAATAGCTGCCACCAAGCGCGGCTCTGGAGTCGGATCGTCAAAATTTTCCATACAATCGGCAAACGCCTCGTCCGACTCGTCATCCTCATCTTCCGATTGTCCTAAGGATGTAAGGACTGACAGGCCCCATTGGGCCTCTACGTCATCGAAGATGTAGGGCGATGCAGGTTCAGAGTTGTACTCGTTCCTCAGAATCTCGCAGACTGACTCATGCACTGGATCATCTTCAAAGGAGATGGACACATTAATGCTGGCTGGGTTCTGTCTCCATGGCCCAACTACGTCTACATATTCACAGTCTGTCTCGGTAGAAGAGTACTCGGTGCTGGATTCGGAGTCCGGTCTCTGCCATCTCGTCTGCTTCATCTCCAATTCCTCATCTCCGCCGGGAGTTTGGAACTGAATCTTCCCAGTTTTATAATCAAATAAGGCCCCCGCAGTTCTGAGGAAGGGTCTACCTAAAATGATCTGGGAATCTCTCCAATTACGAGGGGTTTCCATATCCAGGACAGTAAAGTCCACCATGTATTCTTGCCCCTCGACTCTGATCACAATGTTCCTTAACTCTCCTTGGGACCTCTTAGTGGATTTGTCAGCAAACTGCAGAATAGCTCTAGATTTCCTAAGAGGTCCGAGATTAAGCCGCTCATAGAGGGCCGTGGGCATTAAGTTAATTGAGGAACCATTGTCCAGGAGAGTGCGTGCAAACGCAATGTCATCAACATGACTCACTACATAGTGTGCACCCATGTCTCTTCGTTTCCGAGGAAACGAGTTCTTTATTGCACAAGTCGTGGCTACTGATAGAACGTGTTTCTCAACACGGCTTTTGGTCTTCCTGCTAACCCTAGTAGGTGTGCATCTCACCTTAAGGTATTTTTGGAATGCAGGGGTTATTTCCACGAACTTGTCAAAAGGGATTGTGACCTTGATGTGTTTATTACAAAATTCAGCCATCTCAGGGTCATCTTTTTGGATTTTTTGGATTTTCTTCTTTCCACCCTTAAGAGCTTGGGGGAAAGGGATTATTAACTCAGGTTCTGGAACTGAAAGATTTTCATTAGCTGCTGGAACTGAGTTCTGAACAAGACTCTGACTCGGACTTTTACACAGACTCTGACTCGGACTCTGACAAACAGGAAAATGCTTGGGCGAAACCGGTGGTGCTTCTTCCGCTTCTTCTGGATGGTCCTCCTCAGATGGAGGTGCGGGCTCATCGGTATCGTCTGACTCAAAGTGGATGCGGGAATGCTGCTTCGAGGACTCAGATGTCCTCTTCTTCTGTTGGGGATGGTGGTGGGGATGCTCCTCCTCTTCTTCCTCCGAATTCTCCTCAGGTAGATTCTCGGAGGTTCCTTCCTTTTGTGCCCGTGCCCGATCAGGTATGGTCACGGTCCTTCCGCTCCTGAGGGACATATGATTAACATTATCGTACGAAAGGATCTCATGTTCAGATAGATAATTATCTGAATAATATACCTGATCCCGAGGTCGGTTCTGGCCCTGGTGCATGCTGTTCGGATTGGCCTGAACCTGTGCGGGAATTGGGGTCCTTGGCGCCATTTGTTGGTCTTGGGCACGAGACACCCGATTGATGTCGGTTCTCATATCCAAGTAATCATTCTGTATCTGTTGGACCCTATCAGACAGGGTCTGGATTGCCAAGGTGAGTGACTCCAATTCGGTGGGCTGGGCTTGCTGCGGTGTTGATGCCGTCCTATATTGGCCCTGCTGGCCATGCCGATACTGCTGCTGGTGAGACGGTGCTGGCCCCTGCTGGTAGGTGCGCTGCTGCGGCTGGTATCCATGATCTGGCCTGGACTGGTATCGCGGGACTGTGACGGGCCTGGTCTCTTGGTAAACTGGGGTGGGGCGGTGTGCCTGATCCTTCCCCATCTCGATTTGCCGGACTAGTGGGTCCCGGCTGTACCAAAGCCCGTTAATCTCGTATACAGGCGGAGGCTCCTCATATTCTGTTTCCGCTGGTGGGGGTGCATGATGGTTCGGCTGGGTATAAGTCTGATCCCAGCTACTCTGAGACCCCGGTGCCTGTTCCTGTACAAGATGGACTCGGTGTACAGGTACAGGTGGTGCAGAAGGGGTGGGTAGCTTAATCTTAGCTACCTTTTCAGAGAGTTCCTCCACTTTCTTTGGAAGGCTTGAAAGAGACTCCATCTCCGCGACTCTCTTGTGGATCTGCTCGACCATGGTAAGCTTGTCGGCGATCATCCCCATGCTGGGGATGAGGTCCTCAGTCAGATCTGCAACAGTCCTTCTAGTTGTCTCATTGGATAGGATTGAGGGAGACAACTGATAGGCCCTTGTGGCCTGTGACCTGCCGGTTTCTGCCATCTGCTCTAGGATCTTCCATACAGCATGCTCGTTCTTGTTCAGATAGCTTCCTCCACAGGCGGCACTGACTAACCCCTGCATTTCTGGGGTTAATCCACAGATCAAGGTCTGGACTAAGATCGCCTTTGAAATGCCGTGGCAGGGGCATTTCTGTACTAAGTCATTGAACCTGTCCCAAGCCTCATGGAACGGTTCGCAGGCTCCTTGAGCGAAGCTGGCGATCTTTGTTCTCATCTGATTAGTTCTACTGAGAGGGTAGAACTTCTTCAAGAAAAGGTCCTTGAACTGCATCCAAGTGGTACATACCACCCCTAAATTTTTCAGCCAATGAGCAGCCTTATCACCTAAGGCAAAAGGGGTGGCCTTCAGCCGAATATAATCTTGGCCAACATTGGGATGGCTAAGATTGTTGCACACCAACTCGAAGTCACGGAGGAAAGTGTATGGTTCTTCATTAAGATTTCCGTTAACTTCGGAAGCAGACTAAGAAAGTGGGGCTTCAACTCAAATGCCTGGGCGGGAACTGCGGGTGCCAACCAGTTCTGAATCTCGTTCTCCGCCGGGTTATAGGTATCGACCATTGGTCGGTCGATTCCTTCTGCTGCTATGATTTGTCCCATCCGTGCAGTGAGATCTGCATTCCTCTGTTCGGCATCAGCGAGGCGGGCAAGAATCTGTTTAATTTGTTCCTCATCTGGTGGAACTTTTGGCGGCATCTTGTCCTCTAGTTCTGGGGTTTGGAAAATAAGACCGGTGTTAGAGGGCAAATCAAAGAAGGGATTACCGAGGCAATGATCTTCCTCGGTAATCTCGGAGGAGATAAAAGGGTTGGTTTGAGAGTAACCACCCTGAGCATGAGGAAACCAGGACTCAAGAGGGTCATGAATCCTGGGTGGTCCAAGGTGCGCTCGGACCGAGGAAGATGAGTTACTTGGGGGACTCATAGAGAGATCAGTGAATAGTGCGTCGAGATCTCCCCAATCACTCATCTTGATGAGAGAAGAAGATATGATTTTACTCCTACCTGAAGCAAGCAACAAGAACAATCCAAGACCCTGGGTTCACACTCAACACAGTGAAGGACTCAAAGTTGAGTCCAATTTATCTTGTAGTTTTTAAGTGTGATATTCAAGCAAAAATAGCAAGGATTACGCGGCCTAGAGGGAAGTCGGCTTAGAGCCGGATGCGTCTTCCCTGTTTATGCTGTCGCCGAAGATACCGTCGATCCTCCCTTTCTTTGCTCCTATCCGGAGTGGGGACTCAATGACGTGCCCCTATCTACCTGCACTGAGGCGGAGGCTGACAAAGTTTTTAGGCCTTGTCGCAGAGTACCGCTGGTTCGCCCCTATCTACCTGTGAAGGCGGAGGCTACTTGGTACTTGTCAATGAGTTTAAGAGTATCCCACTCGTGATAATTGCTAAGATCAGTTGGCTCGTGATATGGAAGGCGGGGATTTGGGCTCTGTCTTAAGGTGTTCACACACACTCAAGTACCCTCACTCAGCCTGAATACAAGGTCGGGGATTAATCTCCCGCAAACAATTTTCAGATTTTATAATTTTTTTGGTCAATACTGTTAGCAGTCCCGATTAAAGTTAAGTTATCACTGCGATTAATCCACCACAAAGCACGCCTATCGGACAGTCCCAATTTCCTTTTTAATTTAAGTGACAAAATCAGAGGGGGAAATCGAGAAAAGCCAATGCAAGTTGAAATCGATGATGCTTATGCTGAGTAGAGAATACTTACAGTGATCCCTTCGTTTTTTTATGCAGGATGCAATACAGAATTGAAAACTTTACTCTACATGCAAATGCAAGCGATGAAAAGCCGCTCCTAGACAGGCAGTTCTATTAGCGTGAAGAACAGTTTAATTTGAACTAAGTCCTGCGGTCTAGGTGCGTCTTTTATGTGTAATGTGTGGTCCTATTGATTACGAGCACAAACAAGTCCTAGAGTGGCTCGAGGAGCCGCTAGTGCAAGCTAAATTACAATTCACCCACACAGCACACGGGACAGTTCCACTATCTTTACACACGCGAGATCCCAAACGGGAACCACTGGAAATGATGCGAGAAAAAAATGTGGAAATAAATGAGATTACAGGTTCTCTCAAATCACTCAAACAAATTCGAATGCGTGTTCCTCGAAGCGTCTTCGACTCCGGTGTCCCTCGCACAAAAACAAGTTGAGGTCAGATAAAGAACGACACAAAAAATGCGAAAATTTAAAAGACAGAGAAATATTCACAAGAAAAACCGGGGGTCAGACTACCCGGGGAAGGAAAATCAAACACTCAAAATTTTGCTAAAATTTATCCTAAGCCGTGCCTCCCCGGCAACGGCGCCATTTTGACGTCCCTCCCGCACCCTTAGTTAATTCGAGCAAATTAATGTCCAAATTAATTAGATGTCGTTCGTTGCAGTCAGATACGAGAGGTTAATCAAAAACCACTTTAATTAGATTCGAGTTAATTTCAAGCGGCAAAAATTTTTTTACTTGGTGAAGTCCAAGGTCGATCTCAGGGAGGCAACTGTCTCCTTAGGTCAAGTTTCAGCAAAATCCAAGTGTGAGATTTTCGGGGAATATATTTTTTTGGTCTTTTTTAATTTCTATGCAGACATATGCAGACAAATCTTAGCCAATTTAACGTTAAATTTAATTGATGTATCAAATGAAGTCCAAAAATAATAAAAATTGGCCAGACAGTTATTTATGATGAAAATGACCTACACTAATTTTTTTGGAATTTTTCGATTTAAAATGAATTTACTGTGAATTAAATAGACAGACAGAGTGATTTTCAGAATTTAATTTTTAATAAATATCAAATCACAATTTTTCCAAGAACTAAAATTATCCTAGGTGGTTCTAATGATAAGGCACCTAGGAAAATTGACAGAACTTAAATTTACTGTGAAATGAATTTACTAAAATTAATTTAAGAAAATCACTAAACTATTTATTTAGGCCTCGATATGCGTGCAAATGCTATGAAATTTTTATGGTGTGTTAGAAATGGTGTCCTTAAACTACTGTGAATTTATGATAATTTTTGAAGGCACAGATAATTAATTAAAAATCAAAAGGCATCACTGGGCAAAATATGTCAACAATGAACCAATTAATTCATTAATAATTCAAATTAGCCTACAAAAATCATACACGTGTACTGATAGGCAGAGGACAAAATTTCCAACAACATGCAATTTTTAGAATTTCAAAATGATGTAAAATGCAATCTAGGGATGCGTGCAAACACAGGGGTGTAAATGCAATACAGAAAATCAAAATTGCAATAAGCAAATATGCTGACAGGGACTAAAATGCAATTACCGATAATATCAGGACTTCTATGCAATTTCTCCACGAAACACGTGCTCCTCACGTGGTGACTGCTTCACAGGGACCTTTTTGCGATTTTTGAAAGCTCCAGGGATGTCTGTGCAAATAACCCAGGTCGCACGTGCTCCTCACGTGGCCGACCTAGGTTCGGAGGGCGTCGGAGGCTCGGATCGAGGCTCGGGTCTTCTGGAGGTTCGGCCCCGCCTCGATGCAGCTTCGGGTTGCCCGAGCCTAGGCTTGGGGGCCGAGGCTTGGATAGGGCGACGTGGCGGCCTGAAGACCCTTGGATCAAGATTGGATCCAAGGGATGTCGATGAAGGCGCGTGGCGGCTGGAGAGTCGTCCGATCCGAGGGATGATCAACGGTCGAGGACGAGGGCGGCGAAGGGACGCGTGGCGAGGCGAGGACCGTTCGATCAGATGATCGAACGGTGGCTGCTTCTTCTTCTCTAACGGTCCTCCGCCGCCTGCGGAGGAGAGGCCTGTGCTCCGGTGAAGGCAGCCGAGCTCCGCCTCGGTTGCCAAGCTCCGGTGATGAGCTTAGTCAGCTCCCACCTAGCTCGGAAGAAGCGGAAGAGCACGAGGAGGCCTCCGGTGGTCTCTGGATCCCTGGAGGATGGCTGGAGCTCGGTGTCGATGAAGCTCGAGGAGAGCTCCGGCGAGGCTCCGGCCAATGATGAAAGTAGCACCTGCAAGTGTTAAATATAGAGCCGGAGCTCGTGCGTGCGTTTGTGGAGACGTGATGCTGGTTGGCGAGGCCTAAGGCGACGTGAGGTGGTCAGGCGACGTTGCTCCGGCCAAGTGGCGGAGCTGGAGATCGATGGACGGTGGAGTGGAGCGTCTGAAGGTGCGGAGGGGTCAGCGAGGATGAGAGCTCCGATGCGGAGCTCGGCGGAGTGAAGGCGAGGCGCGAAGATGATCGTGGTCGTGGAATAAAATCGGAGAAGATAAAGGAAAAAGAAGAGCAAGATCGGAGGAGGAATGGAGGGTGTTACCTGGGGATTGGGGCTCAGCTTTGAGCTCCAGGTCGTCGCTCAAGGGGTCGGTAAGGTCCCGAGCTCTAGCAGCTGCTCGGAGGAGTGGCTGCGACACGGCGGTGGGCCGAGGATCTCGCCGGAGAAGAAGCTCTGTCGTCGCTCAACAAATCAGCCAATTGCTGTCACCAATAGGAAGCTTGGAGCTCGAGTGATCTCCCTGGAGTGGCGGATGGGGGTGAATGTCGCCGTGGGTGGCGTATTTATAAGGTGTAGTTGATGGGTTAGCTGGTGGATTGGCGATGCTGGTGGCTGTCGTGGGGCGTATATGGTGGAGATGGTGGTGTTCGAGGGAGCTGTCGAGGGAGAGGGATGAGTGGGGAGCGTAGTGGGGGGGTCAGCGGCCGGAGGAGGTGGCCGACGTGTGCCCAGAAAAGGAAAGGGGGCGCCCCTCCCGCAAGGCAAGGGACGTGGGGGAGAGGGGCGCCTGGAGGTAGGAGACGAAGTCTCCGCCGTAGGATCGTATGATCCAACGGTGGAGATCAGAGCGTGGAGCGACGGGCCAGATTAGATCTGAGGCCCGTGATCGGAGGGATCGGGTGCGGCCACGTGGCGTGATGTGGTCGCGGCGCTGACGGAGGGTCATGATGGAGAGTGGAAGATGATCGAGTGGCTGAGGGAGCGAGTGGTTTGAGTGGTTAAGATGCGAGATCCAGGGAAATGATCCAGTGGTGGATGGATGCGCCACGTGTCTGGCTGAGGAAGCGGCGCAAATGGAGGGATCAGATGACGCGCGGGGGGGCGATCTGACGATCGAGGCCAAGGGGCAGCGTGGAAGGCTTTGGACCATCGGATCAAAAACGAGATCCAACGGCGGAGGGCGCGGACGGATGAGGCGAAGGGCAGCGGGCCGCGTGGCGCAACCAGAGGGCGCCACGTGGCCTACTGTGAATGGCTGGAGAAAGAAATACGTGTAGAGAGAAGAGGAAGCCGAATTTGGAAAAACTCAAAACGTGAAAGTTGTAGATCTTGATGAGATCTACAAGTTTCATGTTGACCAAAGACGGAGATGAGGTCAACTATGATAAATACAAGGATACATGAATATACATGTGTAGTATACAAAAGGACCCAAAAACCCAAGTTTCTCATACAAGCTCCGATTTCAATGAAATCAGTCTCATTTTGAAGGTCTTTTAATGTGTAGTATTCTAAGAGTGATTAGACCTAATTTGGGGTTTGTATGAGGGCTTTATTTGTGTTTTAATGTACACTGGTTCTCAGGATATTCTGGGCTATTTTACAAGGGATTTTTGGCAATCTTTCCTATATTATTAAGGAATATATACATATATTATAGAGAAGAAGTTATTTTGATGAAGAGGTATTTTACAGGGGATTTTTGGCTTCTTATTTAAATGCAGACGAGCTGCTAAAATGCATGAATTATGGATGCATGCATGAGTGTTATTTATGCAAGATAAAAGGAAATATGCCTCTATTTTCTCGGGAACAAGGCTCTATTTTTGACTTTTGGAGTGATGAATAACAGATTCATCACCCATCAACCACAGCTACATTCGGACCCCTTTTACCTTGACTGCAGATTTCTTTGGAAGTTGAATCTCTCGAAGAGGGTTGCCATCTTCCTTTGGCTCTTTCGCAGGGGGAGGATTATAACGCGGGATCGTTGCGATAGACTTTATGGTGGCGTGCCCTCGGTGTCCTGTGCTCTCTATGGCGTTGACGTGGAATCCTTAAATCACCTCTTCTTCGCTTGCCCGATCACTGCTGGCGTCTGGGAGTAGGCAAGGATGCCTTGGATCAATACTTCTGGACTGGACGGCTTCTGGGTGTCCATTCGGTCGAACAAGGACAGGTAGCGCAGGGATTTTTTGGGTCTGTTTGCTTGCATTTGGGCGATTTGGCTGGGGTGTAACGCAACAATTTTTAGGGGCCAGAGATTCTACAAAGAAAATGTATTGGCTCATGCGGGTCATTTAGCTTGCGACTGGTCGATGTTGTAACCTGCGCGTTCTTGTTTGTTGGGGATCGTTAGGATCCGGTCTCTTCCCCTTCTTTTCCTCCTCTTGTCTCTTTTCTTGTAATTAATCTTCTCTTTTTAATAAAATGCAGGGGCGAACACCACGCCGTGTCTCCCCCGAACCATTATACTTCAAAAAAAAGTATTTCTATGACAATGACATTCCTTTCAATGTTGTCAAAAGTGACTCCTTTCTTCGAATGTGTGAAGCAATTGGGCAGTATGGAAAGTCATATAAGCCTCCAACGTATTACGAGCTTTCAGAAACTCTTTTGAAGGAACGTGTTAAGGAAACAATAGATTTCTTACAAGCGCACCGTCATACATGGAAGACTTCTGGATGTTCCATTATGACAGATGCATGAACTGATAGTGATAGGAGAGGAAGGAGCATAATGAATATTTGTGTCAACTGCGAGATGGGAACTAGTTTTTTGAATTCAATTGCCGTCTGTAGATTCTCATACCGCAGAGTACATTGCTTCCTTAATGAATAAGTCCATTGAGGAAGTTGGCCCCGAGAATGTAGTCCAAGTAGTGACAGATAATGCATTTGCTAACATGGCTGCTAACATGGCTGCTGGTAGAATTTTGAGAACCAAGTACCCACAGATATTTTGGAGTTCTTGTGCAACACATTGCATCGACCTTATGCTTGGAGAGATTAGCAAAGAATTAAAGGTGAAAACTACTATTCCAAAGGCGAGGACATTGACTGTATTCATATACAACCATGCCAAAACATTGAGCTTGATGAGACAATTTACGTAGATGGGCGAGATAGTGAGGCCGGGAACAACAAGATTTGCTACCACATATCTCACGTTGCAATTTGTGATAGAGAAGAAAGATAAGTTGAGACTTATGTTTTCTTCTGATGAATGGAGAGCTTGTAAATGGTACAGAACCAAGAAGGGGGAAATGGCTTCAGCAATAGTTTTGAGTCCTTCATTTTGGACTCAAGTGTCGTTGACATTGAAGGTCTTTTCTCCGTTGGTACATGTTCTGCAGATTGTTGATGGAGATAGGAGGCCAGCCATGGGATTTGCATGCGGTGAGTTGCAAGATGCTAGAAAAGAAATCATGAGCATTTTCAAAGATGTTGAAGCATCTTACAAACATTTTGTTGATGCCATTGACTCAAAGTCAAAAGGAAGTCTGGATAGCCCCCTCCACCTTGCTGCGTATTTTTTGAATCCCTATTTCTTTTATAGGGATAATGCTCAAATCCAGAGGGAAGGCCTCGCTTTGAAGGGATTCTTGTATTGTATGGATATTTTCTTTCCTGATTTAGAGATCCAAGATATCATCACCAGGAAGGAGTTGCCTTTATATGAAGGGGCAGACGGATCATTTGGCAAACCTTTGGTTATCAGACAACGATCAATCATTGATGATGATTTCGATCCAGGTATAACATAGAAGAAGCCAAAGGCATGCTACTGGTTCAACCTCATTGTCGACTTTGAACGTGGAAGAACTCCTATCCAAGGAAGAAAGTGAAGATGAAGATGAAGATAATATCGCAGTGGAATTTGATGATGATGACTAGATTAGAATTGCTTTGTACTTTGTACCTCATTATCGTTTGAACATTTCATTTTTCTTATGCTATCTTAGTCAGTACTTTTGCTAATGTTATTTGTTTTGAATTTCAGATTTCTTTCATATTCTTACATATTTTGGTGATTGCTGTTAATTATTATGTTTGCTAATTGTTCTATCGAAGTATTGATATTTGATTGATGGATAAAGGAAAGTCATCTTTTTTATATCTTATGTTGGAGCACAATTATACATAAGTTTAGTTCAGTTGTAGTCAAATTTATACACATTTATTAATTTTTAAATAAAAAATTAGGAAACAACATAGAACCGCATATACCCCGCATATGCCCCCGCATACCGCTTAATCGGTATTCAGTGACCTGACCGAACGCATACGCATACCGCTTTCTTGAACCTTGCATACAACTTTGTCAAATCCACAATCTCCATTTTTGACACCTTCCCAGATTAGAATATTATGGTTGTCGCTTAAATCCCTTGGTATGTTGATATCGTCAATTTCCTTGTCACTTCCAAAAATACCTTACAATTGGTTGGGACACAAGAGTGAAAAAATTAAGGCTCACACTGTCACTGGGACAACCTTCTACTCTTCAAAGAGGACGCTGATTTTATATGAAGATGATGCATACCTGACTCTGAAATTCCTAGTGTCCTAACTCATTGTCATACTGTTGGATGTAGACGGCATCACTCGGGTAGACGAACTTCAGCCAAGGTTTTACAATATGGATTTTGTTGGCCAACACTACAAAGGATGCTGATAAATTCGTTCGAGCTTGTCTTGAATGCCAAACGGTTGGAACCATGACTCGTAGAGATATGATGTATCTTTCACCAGTTCATGTTGTAGAAATTTTTGATACTTGGGGCATCGACTTTATGGGACCATTCACAAACTCACACGGATATCAATACATACTATTGCCAGTTGATTATGTTCCCCGTTGGGTAGAAGCAATCCCTACTTGTGCTGCCGATAGCAAAATTGCAGTCAAATTTCTGAATGATTTGTTAGCTCGCTTTGCCCCCTAAAAGTGATCATAAGTGATGGAGGGACATATTTCTTAAATGCTATGGCAAAGCGACTCATGAACAAGAGTAGAGTCCAACACTGAGTCTCGACTACATACTATCCATAAATCTTTGGTCTGGTTGAGCTCTCCAATCGTGAGAAAACCATTCTTCAGAAAATTGTGAGATAGGATCTCAAGGATTGGTCACAACACCTAACTTCTGCTCGTTGGGCAATTTCGGTCTACCTTCTGTACCCCTTTAGGAATGAGCCCATACCGTATTGTTTATGGTAAAGCATGCCATCTTCCTGTAGAAGTCCATCACACATTCCTCTGGGCTATTCAGAAATGCCACCTTGATTTCGATGATGATGGGAAGAAAAGATTACTGGATCTTCTTGAGATAGAGGAATGAGCACATAGAGTATTGTTTATGGCAAAGCATACCTCCTTCCTGTAGAAGTCCATCACAAATCCCTCTGGGCTATTCAGAAATGCCACCTTGATTTCGATGATGATGATGTGAAGAAAAGATTACTGGATCTTCCTGAGTTAGAGGAATTGAGATCACAAGCATATGATAATAATTTGATCTACAAAGATAAACTTAAGAAGTAGCATGATGCACATATTTCAAGGAAAAGTTTTAGGTTTGATCAAAAGGTATGGTTGTTTGATGCTAGACTCAAGTTATTCTCTGGAAAACTGAGATCAAAATGGAATGGACCTTATGTTGTAACTGAAGTTTTTGATAATGGCTCTATGGAATTAAAGATCCAAGTACCATTGCTACATTTTGAGTGAATAACTATAGATTAAAACCAATAATCGAACCTGATATTCCGATGCCTGCGGCCGAAACTCTACTCTTGCAGTAAGTCTGAGTACTGCATTCCTGGTAAGGCATAAAATCAGCTATCTGTTTGTACATTTACTTATGGTATTTGTTCTCTTACTGTTGTTTATACTTACTTTGGAATAAGTATGTGGGAACTCTGCAAGGCATCAATTGAAAAAAAAGTGATAAAAGAGCATCTTTCAATTAGGATATCTTTTTCTGCTCCATTATCACCATAGGGACATTGTTGTATCTAAGCTTGTGGGTTGCATCGATTTCATGCATTTTTAACCATTTTTCTCTTTTTTACCATGCATTCCATTTTGTCTTGCATTAATTTTTTATACCCAAAAACATTTTCATTTTATTGCATTTTCTGTTTATTTTTTTTATATTTTTAAAAAAGCTATGTTTCAGCTAAAATATTTGCATATACCCAAAATCCAATAGAAATTGCAAAAATTACTAAAAAAATCCTTGACAAATTTCATTATTTTTTCCAAAATCCAAATATATTTTCCCTATTTTCTCCTAAATTTTTGGGATGGCTTTTACATGTTTCGGACTTAGATCAAGATGACCTAATCCACTTAATTTCAGAGGATTTCTCTAAGCTTGAGTATTCTTTGTTTTCAGGTCTATTTTAGACATAATTTCTTAAGTTCCACTAATTTTATGCGGTAATCAAAATATGTGTCTAAATAGATCATCTTGACGGCTTTGCTACTCTTTTACCCTTGATTGATTATTGAATAAATCGTACGTTACACCTTAGTTCAACTTATTTTGCGTGTAAGAGGGATTGTTTCGATCTCTAGTAAGGAAAGGGAGTGACTCAGAATCTTGAAGAAGCAAAATTCAATGATCTAAGTTCAGGAACCACATATTTTCTATAAGTTTGGGTCTGTCAGCAAACTTGCCCTCTACATGTCACTGAAAGTCACATTTTATACATGTACACTCTTGATGCCCATTGCCGCAAAATCTTATAAAAAAGAAGGCACAATAAGGGATGCTTGTTCCGAAAATACAAAAGTAAAGTAAAGATCCATCAAAGAAAAATCTACTCAAATACCCCAGCTCTACCAAATAAGCCAAGTAGCAAACTAATGTTGCTACTAGTTTAAAAGAGGCCAAAGAGGCCCAGGGTTATGCTCTGCACAAAGAAGAAAAAAAGAAACTAACAGATCGAAGCGATCTACGAGAAACCCCTAAAAATCCATGTTCTCTACAATTTGCATCCATTTTCTTTTGTTGACAGATTCATGTGAAATGAGAATAAACCTAGATTTAGAAAAATAGATGCTATAGATTTTGTGAATCTCTTAGTACTATGCTTAAGGTTGTACGATGTACTTGTCTCGCAACTTGGGAAGAGCTATAACTTTCACACACAGTTCAAGTTCAACTCAAGGCTAAAGAGAATATCTGTTGATCGGGATGATCTGACTTGAGCTAATGATGGAGTCGACTAAAGTTGCTTGAACACAAGGGCAGTTGAATTGAGTACTTGAGTCTCTAAGGAATCCGAACACATTATTAAATTAAAAGTCAACTTAGTCTTTGTTTGTTATTTGTTCAGATTTGGCCTTAAAATCTCAAGACTTTGTGGGTGTGTCTCTTGTAAACCCTCTCCGAGCGTTCTCTAATTGTTTTATCTTTGCGTATCATTATTTTTCTCGAGACTAGCAAAAGTTAAGTATGGGGATATGATGAATCTACGATTGATCATGTTTTTCTTCCATTTATTGAGCAAAAATCATGTGTAATTAGTTTAGTTTTTTGAATTTCTTTCATAATTTCCATTTCATGATTCTCATGTTCATTGCATCCAAAAACATCTAAAATTTTGCATATTATTCATTGTAAAAGAAAATAAATAAATAACCATCATTATCATTATTTCTTAAACATGCTCTGCATGCTCATGTTAAAGTCTCTAATTTATTTATTTTTTCAAGGTCTAGCTTAGAAGAGGTCCAAGGGGGCTCAGATCCCCACGTTTGCGAAAAAATGAAGAAATACAAGAAGACAAAATAGCTGATGTCATCATTTGAAAAAAATAACCAGCCCGATCAAATGCTGTTTTCAAGTTTAAGTTATCTTCATTTTAGTCCCTGTGAGATCTTTCTGACATTTGAAAAAAAAATAACAAATATATAATGGAGCTGACGTCAATGCCATTTTCAACAACCAGCCCGATCAAATGCTGTCCCTTCTTCTTTGGCCGCACGGAACCGTTGTGCGCCTCTTCCCCTCCCCGCATCTTCAACTACCGTTGCTCCTTGGCTACCTTCCAACGGTCATCGACCTTTATAAGAAGATGGGAGGATCGGGCCATCGAGAAAAAAAGGCAGGAGAGATCCACAACCCATCCGTTGATCTTCGCAGTCGTCCTCTACGACCTCCGCCCTTTTTCCTCCAAGCTCCACCGTCGTCCTTTGAGGCCTCTGCCCTCTCTCCACTGTTACACTTCGTTGCCTCCGCTCTCGCACGACTATCTCCACCACCACCGTCAGGAAGAAGGGGTCATAAGGGCCCCTTCGTAATTTTCATTTTTTCTTTATTTATTTTTATAATTTTTGGACCTAATTCTAATTTTGAAAACTTTTATTTCTTTCATGTAATTTTCACATTTTCTTATCTGTGACAATCGCAATTCTATCGTTCAAGTTTAAGTTATCTTCATTTTAGTCCCTCTGGTGTAATTTCCAAAATCTTATTATCTTTTTCTGTAATTTTCCATCAAATATTTCTTTATTGGTAACTTTCATGTCTACCAAGTAAATTTTCGTAATTGCAAAATTTCCATAAAATATTTCTTATTTACATCCATACTATAGAGATATTTCTACAGTTTATGTACTCGTATGTTATGTTTTTTCCATCTTCTACCTTATGTAATTTACCCGTAGGCATAGATGTTAAGGCGCGCGCCTAGGCGGCCACCTCGGCGTCCAGGCACCCCAGGCCATGCGCCTTGAAAGCACGCCAGGCTTTCATATAAAATTACGTACGCCTTGGATCGCGTGGGCGTCAAGGCGCACCTGGGCACCTAGGCGACTTTTTTTATGCATATTACATATATATATATATATCACATTCACACAATGCGATATACATAGCGCATTTTCAAAATGCGATATACACGTCGCATATTTGAAATGCGATATACCCGTTCAACCTTGTATTACCCCACCGCATTCGATTCGACCCTCATTTGACCCTATTGCCCTTGCGTCGTCCCTGGTGAGAAGAATCTCCTCCGCAGCCGCCTCCCTACCTCCTCCGACGGCCTCCCTCCTCCCCCGTCGGTCTCCCTACCTCCTCCAGCGGTCTCCCTCTTCCTCCAGCGGCCCCCTTCCTCCTCCAGCGACCTCCCTACCTCCTCCAACGGCCTTCCTCCTCCAACAGCCTCCCTCCTCCTCCAGTGACCTCCCTACCTCCTCCAGCAACCTCCCTCCTCCTCCATCGGCCTCTCCGTGTTCTCTTGCTCTCCCCTTGTAGAATGACTTCAATGGAATCCTTGGATGTGGATGCCATTCCTAATCCTACTACACCAACCGCATCTACTATGCAAAGGCCTGGGGAAATTGATCCCCGCTTTACCGGCAAGATGAATGATCCATGCTTGAAAGCGGCGCTGAAGGATCCTCGTTGGATGTACTTTTTTTGGCCGAATACTCTAGACAAGAATAAGGTGCAATGTGCATTGTGCGACCACATTACTAATGGTGGCATCAAAAGGTAGAAGGAACACTTGATTGGTGGTTATCAAGATGTATCTATGTGTCCAAAAGCCACTATGGAGATTAAGAAAGAGACGACTGACTTCAAAAATCGTAACAAGAAGAGGAAGGTAGTCGTTGATTATAGATATAGTGGAGCTGATTCAAACATTCCAGATGCAAGTGATGGTGATCGTGGTGAACATGTAGTCATCTTGGATGACTCAAAACATAAGGCTACAACAGGTAAAAACGTTAAATCTGGTTCTGGTTTATGTTTTGCAAATAGGCCACCTGTACAGAAGGATCCACACGGCAAGGGTCCTATGGACTCGTTTAGTTATGCTAGCCCATGGGAGGTTATGGCACAAAGGAAGGCAGCAAGGGCTCGTGGTGAAGCACAACAAACTACAATTGAGTTTACTTTAAAAAAGGATGCTACACAGGTGGCATATGATGCCATAGCTGAGCTATTCTATACAAGTGGCATCCCTTTTAATGTTGCACAACGAGAAGTATTTGAGGTGACAGTGGAGGCTATTGTCCAAGCTGGGAGAGGCTTTGTTCCTCCATCTTATCACCAATTGCGAAAGCCCCTACTTGAAAGATTATATGCAAGGACCAAAGATTTGCAGGTGAAGCATGAAAGCCATTGGAGGACATATGGATGCACGATTATGTGTGATGCTTGGACTGATAAATGACAACGAAGTCTGATAAACTTCCTTGTTAATTCTCCAGAAGGGTCATTTTTTATTTATGCAAAGAATGCAACTTCCGATGTACACACTGGAGAGTATGTGTTCAAATTTATAGACAAGGCCGTGGAGATGGTGGGTGAGTAGAACGTTGTACAAGTTGTCACCGATTGTTTTAGAAGGAAAGTTACTGATGGAGAAGAGGAAAAACCCTTTTTGGACTCCATGTGCTGCACACTGCTTGGATTTGATGCTTGAGGATATTTCCAAGTTACAGAAATTTGCATGGGTTATCAAGAGGGCGAGAAAAGTAACAACGTATATTTACCAGCATATTCGGTTGCACGATGCGTTTCTACAGTTTAGTGAGGATCACCAAGAATCGTTTAGAAGCGAAGTTACCCGCTTTACTACCATCTACTTGACCCTTACTAGTTTGCTAAAACAAAGTAAAGCGTTGGCATCTTTGTTTATTTCTGAGGTGGGGAACACTAGTTCTTGGTCGAAGACACATGATGGGAAATATGTCTATGAAACTGTGATGGCGAATGCTTTTTAGGAAAAATTGAAGATTATCTTAGAGTCGTGCAACCCATCGTTACTGTGCTGCGTTTAATGGATGCTGACGAGAAGCAACCCATGGGATACATTGCTAGGGCATTTGACACTGCAAAGGAAGTGATCATTGAAAACTTTAGCAGAAGGAAAACAGATTACATGCCTATTCTACAAATTATTGACTCTCGCTGGGATAATCAGATGGCTCGTCCTCTGTATGGTGCAGGAAGTTTCTTGAATCCTGCATTTTATTATAAAGTGAAGGACAACAATGAGGCATTAATGGGGAGGCATGAAGGTGATTTCATATTTTACCTTGAGAGGATGGTTGATGATCCCGATCAACAAGACGTGATATGCTCTGAAATGGAGGTCTACAAAGGAGCTTGTAGTATGTTTGGCAGGGCAATTGCTATTAGACAGAGGGAAAAAAACCTCCAAGTAAGTTATTTTTCAATTTTTATATTGAATGATTTAATGAAAAGATGTGTTTAGTGTTTACATTATAGATTTATTGTGTAGTGGAATGGTGTGATACTTATGGATTTCTCACCCCCGCTCTGAAGCGTGTGGTAAAGCGTATTTTGGGACTATGCTGCACATCTTCCTCTTGTGAACGCAAGCGTAGTGCTTTTGACTTTGTATGTATAAAAAACACTTATACATTTACAAATATAAATGCCAACTTTATACTTGTAAATTTACGTAATACTTGAATGAATGAGCATATGCACACAAAGAGGAGGAATAAGTTGGAGGTTGATAGACTTTCCAAGCTTGTTTACATCCAATACACAAGCAACATGAGGAGAGCCTGTTTACATCCAATACAACAAGCAACATGAGGGAATTTAGCAAAAGATTTTGATCCAATTGCTGTTTCAGAGTTAGATTGGTCGAGTGAATGGATGACAGGTCTTTATGTGGAACTAGAGGTTGTACCGGGGCTTACACTGAGGGCCATTGCTGAAGCATTATGTGCTTCTCAAGCATATGAAGATTCTCGTCCTAGAAGGAATCAACCGCAAGCACAACCAAGCACTTCAGCATGTGGTGGTCTCCGTGGTCGTGGTCGTCGTGGTACTCGTCGTGCAAATGTGATTAGGCGACAATATGTACCTCCTCATGTTCCGGACGATGAGGAGGAAGAATGTGAGGACGCTGATTGGATGGATCTCAATGATGATGGCCAAGAGCAAGATGAAGGACATGAAGAAGAAACTAACCTGTGTGATGATGATGATTGAAGCATTAGATTATTGTCTTTCAGTCTTCGAAACGTTGTGTTATGCCAAACAATGTCTCTATTTTTACTACATTTTCCCCATTTTTTGTTGTAACTGGATAGCTTGTTTAATTATCTTTGCTTTGGTTCCTTTTTGTGTTGTGATTCTTCATTCTTGTGATTAATCATTAATATTTGGTTAAATGTCATTTATTACTCTACCACTCTAGTTACTATGTATTTATAAACACAAAAGTTCTTAACCGAAATAAATCCAATACCTACTGTAAACTTTTTTTTAAATACAGTAACTGATGTCGCATCTCCAAAATGCGACATGCACTTAAAAAAATAAAAAATGAAGTCGCATTTGAGACATGCGACATCCATTTGCTTCAAATAATTATGTCGCATGTCTCAAATGTGATATGTAGTTCATATTTTGGGAAACGCCTAGGCACGCCCAGGCGCCCAGGATTAACGCCTTGTCACCTTGCCGCCAAAATAACCATGCATGTAGGCGTTCTCTATATAAGAGAGCCTAGGGTTTCCTGGATTAAACAAGTTATTATTCTCATTTCCACCAACATGGTATCAGAGCCTCCACCCTAAAAACCCTAACCTGGCGTCGTCGCCCCTTTCCCTCCCCAGCTACCCTTCCTAGCTCGCCACCCCAACCAGCTTACCGCCCTCCCTCCTCACCACCGTTGCCGCCCCTCCCAGCCCGTCGCTCCTCCCTCCTCTAGTCGGTGCTCCGCCCCCGCCACTCCTCCCCTCTCTACTCGGCACCGACTCCCTTCCCTCTCAACTCGGTGCCATCCCCTTCTCTTTATACTTATTCATAGAGTTGAGTGCATAAGTCTACATATGCATTCAACTCCATACATGTTTATGTAGATAGTTATTCATTGATCTGCAAACCCTAGTTCTTCATCTCCGGCCACAATGTCAGAAAACAAAGTCGACATGCCCCCATCGGCTATTTCAAAGGTCCAACGCCAATAGTCAAAACGGATGGGAAGAATTACGAGCTCTGGACGATGCAGTTCGTGAGTCTCGTCAAGTCCAACGGTAAGAAGTACATTCTTACCGTAGATGAGCCGGCATCGAAGAGTGGGATTTATGCCTCATGGGAGGCTGATGATTCCTATGTCAAGGTCAGGCTTTCAGGCACTCTGACGATGGAGATTGCTAATGATGTCCTCCATCAGCCCACAGCTAAGGCCACGTGGGATTTCCTTGCCGCGACGTACTCGCGGATGAGAAACGAGACCAAGATCCTCCAACTTCAGCATGATATATTTACGATCAAGCAGAATAGCCAGACATTGCATTCGTTGTATACATCTCTACGACGGATGTTTGAGAAGCTTTACAATATCATTCCCCTGATGGTGACCCCTGAGCAGCAGAAGACGTTCCGGAATGCTACAATGGTGGGGGTCTTACTGCGGCATTCGACCCGGAGTATGATGTGGCTCGCTCATAGATCTTGGCGGATGCTACTATTCCTCCAGTGGAGGAAGTGTATAGACGGCTCAACAGAATCACAATTACTCCTACTGCCACTACTCCACCTCCTTCAATGATGGTGGCTTCCAGAGGCAGAGGTGCCTTTTCTTCTTTTCGTGGTCGTGGATCTCGTGGTCAAGGTGGTCGATTCCGTCAGCTAAGCACCTTCTGTCATTGCCCGGGCCATGCGGAGGATACATGCTATTCTAAGCATGGTTTTCCAGCATCTGCCCGTGTCACCACGTACGTTGTGCCTACACCGACGTCTACTCCAGATCAATGGTTTGAGGATCTTGTCGTCATACTACGTGACATCATGCCGCCTCCCACTACTGACTCGTCAGGAGGCCACTCAGACATAGCAGCTTCAACCTCTGCCAGCACGTCAACCTTATCTAGTACATCAGATAGTGTGTATGCCTTTACGTCCTGCCATAGTTCTGATGTTTCAGAATGGATTATGGACTCCGATTCGACACATCATCTCTGTCGATCGTACATCATACAGAGAGGTTCCACCAGGGAGATCAGTAGTAATAGCAGACGAGACTCATTCACCCATTATTGGACAAGGGGAGATCAGTTTGTCACCCTCCATGCGACTACAGGATGTTTTGCATGCTCCAGCTCTTTCAACGGACTTACTTTCTATTTGTCAAATTACGAAGGATTTGCCTTTTTGGGCTATTTTTGACCCATTGTCTCTTATTTTAGGACATTCTAACGGGCATGGTGATTGGTTGTGGCTATGAGCAGGATGGTCTCTATCGATAGGTCCACACTCCCTATGCTAGTGTCTCATATCTGTCCAGTGGAACTACTTCTCCCTTTACTCGGCATCTGCGTTTTGGTCATCTCCCTCTTCAAAAGCTACGACATATCTTGCCCTAGATTTCATCAAAGTTTTATTTTCAGTGTGAAGTGTGCCAGTTGGGAAAGCATCACAGATCTACTTTCCCTAGTCGTGAGTCTCGGAGCAGTTGCTCCCCTTTTGAGTTGTTGCATGTTGACATTTGGGGTCCGAGTCGTGTTCCCGATCACCAGGGACACAGGTTTTACCAAGTAGTCGTTGATGATTTCTCTAGATTGTCTTGGGTCTTTTTATTGAAAAAGAATCTGAAGCGGGGGTTGTAATAAAAAATCTTATCAATGAAGTTCGGAATGTTTTTACTTCTAATGTGAAGATTGTGCGCACGGATAATGCCTTAGAATTTTGCACTCGTGCTCTTTCACAGTTCTTCTTGTCTTGTGGCATAACGTTGTTGTAGAAAGGAAACATCGTCATTTTCTTAATACAACTCGAACTTTACTCATTCATAGTTGTGCTTCTCTGTGTTTTTGGGGTGTTGCTATTCTTATGGCATGTTATCTGGTCAATCGTATGCCATCCTCTGTCTTGGGTGAGAAAGTTCCTTTCTATGTTGTCTTTCCTGACAAGGAATTGTTCTCCCTAACCCCTCGTGTTTTTGGCTCAGTCGCCTTTGTCCATCAACTCACTCCGGGGATTGACAAGCTCCCACCTAAGGTTGTCAAGTGCGTCTTTCTTTGGTACTCTCGTACTCAAAAGGGTTACCGATGCTATGATCCTGTGAACAAAAGATATTTTGTTAGTGTTGATATCACCTTCTGTGAGACTGTGATATATTTTTCGCTTACAAGTGTCAGGTTGACTTCTTCCACTACTGATGATGACATCTATGTGCTACCTCCTCCTCTATGTCTGTCTGATAACATACCATTTCTTTGGTAATCTCGTACTCAAAAGGGTTACCGATGCTTTGATCTTGTGAACAAAAGATTTTTTATTAGTGTTGATGTCACCTTCTTTGAGACTGTGATATATTTTTCGCTTACATGTGACATGTTGACTTCTTCCACTACTGATGATGACATCTATGTGCCACCTCCTCCTCTGTGTCTGTCTGATAACATACCATTTCCTGTTGTGCCACACCACCATCACCACCACCACCACCACCACTTTCGCAACCACCAGTCCCACCTTTACTAAAATTTATAACCATCATCTGATTCCTGCTCATGGAGGCCGTCATTCATCCACCATGCCCCAGGTATGTCAAAGGTTTTAAAAAAAGAATGGCGGAACGAGGCATTTTCCCTGGAGGCGAGGTGTAAGCCTTAGTTTGTATAGGAAAATAGTTAAAAAAAGTCGAATAAATATATTTATTGATGATGTATTATATATAGCATATAAAAAAATAATAAATAGGTTTATTTATGGCATATAATATATAACAATGTAATATATGATGATATTTTGAAGATAAGAATAAGAAAAAAGGATATGTCAACGCCATAAATATTTCTACTAACTTTCTCCCTAATCAAAAGGAAATCATTGTCTATAACTATCAGTAAAATATCTTTTTATCAAAAAAGGATTGGTCATAATTGTCATTAAAGTTATCCAAGTTGTTGATATGAATCATACGATTTGAATCCTAATCGTATGTTCTTCTGAACCAGATGAAGAACGGTATGATGTCCTCCCTGTTCCACCATACCATGCTAGTACGGGGGTCTTGTTGCTCGGCATGGTATTAAAAGGCGCGCCTCGAGGCGGTCGAGGCATACGCCTCGAGGCGAGGCATGCCTTTTTAGCCTCGAGGCGTGTGCCTCGGCCTTGTCCAGTGAGGCGTGCACCTCGAGCGGCTGAGGCGTAGCGCCTCGAGGCGGTCGAGGCGTTTTCCGAGGTGTTTTTATTTTTTTGAAGATTTTTTTATGATTTTAATAGTTTACATGGTGGTTTGAGAAGCTTATAAACATATACTTGTTTAGGATAATGATTATACAAGTTAAATGCCTAAATCTGATGTTTCTTTTGTACCCATAACTCCATATTTACTATTAATATTGTGTAACTATTTCAGCAAACTGCTTTGTATTTACTATTAATTATGTCTAACTATTAATTTATACAAGATGAATGTTTAAATTTGACCTCTTTTATATTCGTATGCTTAAATTTGTCCTCTTTCATATTCATATTTACCATTAAGATGCCAAATTATTTTAGTGACCCTCTTATAAAAATGTGTATACAAATTCGAGACCCCCGTACTGGTAGGGTATGGTGGCACAGGAAGGTCATCAAACCGTTCTTCATCTGGGTATAGTAGAACATATAGTTAGGATTCAAATCATATGATTCATATCAACAACTTGTATATTTATAATGACAACTTCCGGGGAAAACGCCTCGCTTTCGGGGAAAATGCCTCATTCCGCCTTTTGTTTTTCGAACCTTGTTGCCCGGTCAGCGAGCCTTGGGGGGCTAGGGAGGGCCCAGATTGCCCCCCCCCCTCGTGCGGGTGCGCCCCCGTCCCAAAATTTTTTCTTATATGGTTATTCGAATTCGCACGTAGTTTCTTATATGTTAATGGGTGTAATAGTAAGAGTTTACTGAAATAATTGGACATGATAATGGTAAATATGTATATGAAAGAGGTCAATTTAAGCATTCATCTTGCATAAATATATACTCAACAAGTAGACCTTTATAAACATATGAAAATACGAAGAGGATTAATTATTTTCTTTAAAAAATGCTTGAAAAATTCGAAAATGCCTCGCCTCACCACCTCGCCTCGCCTCGACTGCCTCAGGCATCTGAGGCGCATGCCTCTGCTAGGGGGGGTCTGAGGCGGTCTTCTTAAGGCGATTTCCCACCGCCTTGTTTCGCCTCGAGCGCCTTTGCGCCTCAAGGCGTATTTTTTCGAACCATGGGTATGTCCAAGTGATATTAGTAACGATGGGACTGACAATGCACTAGTGCAGGAGAATGGCATACAAGTGGATATTATTGATGATTTGGATGTACCTATTGCTGTGAGGAAGTCTAAACGGACGTGTGTGTCCTATCCTCTTGCTTCACAGGTTCCATTCCATCGCCTCATTGGTGATTTTCAGAGATTTGTTGTTGCGTTATCTATCGTGGAGATACCATAGAATTATCAGGATGCCTTGAAAGACATCACCTGGCAGTTAGCCATGGAGGAGGAAATGGCTACCCTGCGGTCTCGTGGCACATGGAGCTTGGTTGCAGCTTCGCCAGGAGCTTCTGTTGTCAGTTGTAAATGGGTCTTTACTGTCAAATATAATGCAGATGGTAGCCTTGATCGCTACAAAGCATGACTAGTGGCATCTGGATTCACTCAGACCTATGGTGTGGATTATATGGACACTTTTTTCCCGATTGCACATCATTCCACTCTACGTGTTCTGTCTATTACTGTCGTACGTGATTGACCTTTGTTCTAGCTTGATGTTAAAAATGCCTTCTTATATGGAGATCTGCCTGAAGAAGTCTACATGCAGCAACCTCTAGGGTTTGCTGCTGAGGGGGAGTGTCAGATGGTGTGTAGACTTCACAAAGGTCATATATGGTCTTAAACAAAGTCCGCAGGCATGGTTTCAAAATCTTTCATATTTAATCCGGAGCAAGGGTTCGAGAGATCAAATGCTGACCACTCTTTGTTTGTCCATAAGACTCCCAGAGGTATTGTTGTTATTATGGTATATGTTGATGATATACTTGTTACGGGAGATGACATGCAAGGGATACAGATGACAAAAGCGTTTTTAGGCCATCAGTTTGTGACTAAGGATCTTGGTACTCTACGATACTTTCTGGGATTGGAATTTGCGAGGAATGCACAGGGTCTTGTGATGACCTGAAGGAAATATATTACAGATATGCTTGTTGAGACATGTATGATCAGGTGTCGACCATCCACTACTCTCATGGATCCTAGTATGAAGTTATATGGAGATGATACAAAGGAAGTTGACTAGAAGGAGATATAGAGAAATGGTTGGAAAGCTTCTCTATATTACTATTACTAAACTTAACATTGCTTTTGCGGTAAGTTGGGGGAGTCAGTTCATGGAACAACCTAGACAGGTGCACATGAATGTTGTATATATGATATTAAGATATCTAAAGTCGTCTCCATGTGCTGGATTGTTGTTCAGGAAAGAAACAAATCTCTTTATCTCTACATGTAATGATGCAGATTGTGCGGGATGTCCTACAGATCGGAAATCAACCTCAGGTTTTGCAATGTTTGATGGCAGTTCCTTAGTTTATTGGAAAAGCAAGAAACATACAGTGGTGGCTACATCTAGTGTTGAATCCGAGTACAGGGCCATGGCACATGCAAGTATGGAGATGATGTGGCTTCGAGCCGTATTATAAGATCTGCAATAGATGTGCCTCTACCCATGCAATTACAATGTGACAATCAATCAACATTATTTGTTGCTAATAATCCTGCATTTCATGAAAGGACGAAGCGTATTGAGGTAGACTGCCACTATACCGGGGATATGATTCAGAAAGGTTTTATTTCTACTTCCCATGTCAGTTCAGGAGAGCAGACTGCATATATCTTTACCAAGCCGTTGCTTAGAGGGTCATTTCAGAAATGTTCATCCAAGCTGAGCATGATTGACATCTATGCTCCATCTTGAGGGGGAGTGTAGAGATATTTCTATAGCTTATATACTCATATGTTATGTTTATTTTCCGTGTTTCATCTTATGTAATTTACCCATAGGCGTTCTCTATATAAGAGAGCCTAAGGTTCCGTGGAATAAACAAGTTCTCATTCTCATTTCCACCAACATATACCCTTAACTTTTCTGAAAATTACATTGATGCCCCTGCATCTTTAAAAATAACCAGAAACTCCAGAAAATTTACTGAAAATCCTACGGGATCCTAGAAACAATTGCCATCTATTGGAACTTATTTCATTGCATTCTGAGTTTTATAAAATCAGAGAAAAATTAAGAGAGCACATCTTGCCTTTTTGTCAATTTCAATGTAAATCTCTTTCCAAAATTTGTGTTATTTTCGTCATGTCTTTGTGTTCGATCCTTGAACTTGTCGTTGTACTCCCCAGGAGTTATTTTTGCTTGTTCATTGTTTATTTATCTGAGAATATCGAGAATCATCTGTGATCATAATGACAATTAAAAATTCACATCTTAGCATGTCGATTTTTTGTGCTTTCAATTATTATTTCTATGGGTGCGAGGCATCATGTATACCATAAATGAGGATCTAGCGGATTATACATATTCCAATTCATTTGAATATGTAACGGCTTTAAATGAGTTGGAATAGTGGACGACTACCCAGACTCGATTGAATGAAATAATGTATGAGAGCTATGTGATTTGCCATAGGGTAGGCAATGCATAGGATTTTAGTGTGCATTCAAGAAAAAGTAGGTTGGCAATACATTGGATTTAAATGTGCGTTCAAAAAAAATATCAAGATGATGGTATTGTCGATACATATAAAGTAAGATTAGTTGCCACATGTTATACTAAAAAAGGTGGAATGAACTTATAGGAAAGATACTATCCGGTTGCTAAGTTTGCATCGGTGTAGGTGATCTTAGCTATAGTCGTGTTTATGGATTTGAAGTTACTACAAATTAATGTGAATGTAGCCTTCATAGAGAATTAAGGGAGAAGATATATGTGCGACAATATGATAGTTTTTCATGTAGAAGATCATGCGTAAATGGTTTACATTTACGAAAGTCATTATATGACTTGAAACATTCTTGATGGTAATGGTATTTCAGATTTCATAAGAAAATTATCTAATTAGGCTTTGTTACAAATTAACTAGATAATTACATGTATGTCAAGAAGAGTGGGAGCATGTTTGCGAATATACCATTATATATGGGTGACATTCTATTCATGAGTAATGACACAACAATGCTCAATGAAATAAAGGAGAAATGGAGCTATGAATTTGCGATAAAGGATATGGATTCTAGGAATCCAGATAACACGAGATAAAAATTTAAGGACATTGAATCTTTGTCACTAATGATACTTGCATATTATACTATAGAGATTTGAATTACATAACATCACTTCATCTCCCACACCACTTGTGATTGGAAAGAGACTCAGTTGGAGTTAATGTCCTGGAAAGGGGCACAAATCCCTATTTGTTCTGTCTGCACAAGAAGTGGAAGTTTGATGTATGTAATGATGTGGACACAACTTGAATGAGGCTATCCAGTAAGCATAATTAGTAGATATCAAAGTGATCCTTGAGCGGTACACTGTGAAGGTCTAGCGAGGATTCTACGATATTTGAAAGAAACTATACATTTGAAATTGGTGCATCACGCTGGATTACATGAGGTTGCAGGATATTGCGTTGCAGATATCAGAGGGGATGTAGATCATAGGAAGTCTACATCAGATTACTGTTGGCCATCACTCATGTTGTTTCGATTGAATGCTTTATAGAAAACTTAAGCCTTGAATTGGTCAACTTGAAATATATTGTGCTAATTACTCCGTAATAAGCTCAATCAATAGTGGAACCCATAGTTATAAAATAAAAGCATATTGAGATCCGATACCCCAAGAAATTACTTTAACATACATACCTGTTGTGATATGTTAGATCTTTTGATGATCAAGAGAATAACATCGTGCACATACATCAGACATGGTTTGGTTTAGTTAGACTTGTAAATGCATGAATTAAACATGAGGTATTCATGAAAAGATATTTATTATTGACATCTCCATACATACACAACAAGAGTAGAGCAAGTATATAATTCTTGGCCACTTCAGTCAAGTGGGATATGTTGAATGGCTCTAACCCTAAAATGGGGTGATCTCATGGTCAAGAATCGTTGTTGATGATTGCACTAGTTCACTTACTGGTGTGGGGGATGAAAACAGACTAAACGAGTTGCGCACATCTTATAGAAAACACCCGTCAGAATGGGAGTAGCATCAATTTTCCCACACTCACTAATATTTGCTGTCGGTCACCCTGTATCTTCTCCTCTCTAGTCTTCTCAAGAATGAGTGGATGCATACCTATCTGTCGGAAATGCGAGCCCACGGCGAGCCATTATGCAATAATGTTATTGCAATTCACTCCTTAATCTGAAATGAAGAATGAATAATTTGCATAATAGGTCCCTTAGTACAATTAGGGTTATGTACCATGGCCATCTTGATAATCATAAAGCTGTTGATTCAACTATTGAATCATAGAGGCTGGTGCTTGGATAAATATCTAAAGAGTTAGATTGAGGACTCATCAAGCACCGTCAAATGATTGTTAGGAGATGATCTCCAGCCTGAGTAGGAGATGGCAATCCTTATCTCTGAAGGCTGATATCTGACCGACCTCTTGATGCAGGTCCTCTGCATAGGAATAGAGATTCGGAGGTGTCAAATTAGTTAGGTCAAAGAGTTGACTTAACGAGATCGAGATAACCAAAGTCCTATATCGTATGCTGTCAGGATATAGGCACGCATCCTCTGACCGGAGACAGATGTGTTGCTATATGTCTAAGTATGTACATTTGGCAGACCAATAGGTTGATGACCTAATCAAGGTCTACACACCGGCGCGCTGGTGTGCATATAAGGGCATATGAGTAATACGATCTCTCAAAGGGATCATACAGGTTCAGTTACTGAACCGGAAGACATGAGCTCACTCATGAGATATTGGGAAGAATCAAATTCCGTGCGCACGGTCGTCTCGCTTTGGAAGCTTGACTGAATTTGTAGGTTTGATATATACTTTTGGAAAGTATATGATCAAGACCTAGGTATGATATATGCTTTTGGAAAGTATATGATCGATACCGACTCCCAATGATCGAATGAGATACTTACTGATAAAACCATGAAGTAGACAGTATAAAGTTGATCGAATACTTCGGGTTTAGTCTGAGTCTTCCAGTATGCAGGATGTACAGGTATTGGGAATACCTGAGGGTGATGTGATCATAAACGATTGTATAACCATGACGCTTCCATTCCTAGGGAGTGATGAAACGGGTCTGGATTTTAGTGACTCCTCTCAGTAGAGAAGTGATCTGATCTTGGTCCAAGTATTGGACATTGATCTGAATGTGATTCAGATACAATGAGAAGATTAGATTTACGGTCTTGATTTAATCAAGCATCTATGGGAGGCCCGCGATCTGGATTTGAGATACGATCTCAATATCCATGTCACTATACGTGGAACAATACAATCGCCATGTCCTTATCTCCAAGTATCTGCGGAGAAAGCGCATTATCCTTGAAGGAGTTCATGGATAATTCTATTGTTGATATATGTATCCGAGCATTGAGAAAATGGATAATTAAATGTGATTTAATTATCATGAGTAATATGAATTTGATTCATATTATAAAGAGAGTTATCTTAGATAATTAAATGAGATTTAATTATCAAAGATGTAAATAATGTGAATGTGATTCATATTATTTGGACACAAGAGAATAGAGATCCAAGATGATTAAATATGATTTAATTATCATGGATATGAATAATGTGGATAACAATATCCATATTAGTCATATATATTATAAATGTGATTTATAATATATAAGAGAGAGCTATTTGTAATTTACATTTGTTAATTAAATGTTAATGTGAATTGGATTCACATTGGACATCAAATTGAAAATGTAATTTACATTTTGTTTTGGGTTGTGAATGTGATTCACAAATTTTCAATGGCATGATTGCAATGTTCACAAAATAAATTGGATTTATTTTTTGTGAAATAATTTGCAACAAAAGTTGTTGCAAATAATGGAGATTACATAAAAGGTGAAATAGCCACCTTCCTAATGGAGGAGGGTGGACGGCCACCACTCCCATTAGGAAAGGGAGGCCGTCCCCCCTCTCCACATGGAAGGAGGCTATCTCTCCTTTCATTATCTCCATGTATTGATGATTTAATTTTGTAATTAAATTGTGTTGATTTATCAACATATATTTAATTTAAATTAAATTAATTGTTGTTGTGTTTTTAGCAACAAATCATGACCATTGAAAGAAACACAAATTGATGTGGACCATTGGATTTGTGTTGACACATGGATTGAGATCCATGGATCCCAAAACCCTATAAAAGGAGAGGCACCCCATTGCTCTTCTAGACATATAAGTTGAGGCAACAAATCTCTCTCTCTCTCTCATTCTCTCTACACATCCTCTCTCCATCTCTCTCATGTGGCCGTCCACCATGGATGCCCTAGAGAGGTTCTCCATCGCCGCGGCATCGTCGTTATGCTGCCCGATGGTTTGCTCGTGGATCTCCGTCTCCTTCGGTGCGCCCCGCTCGTGAAGAAGACATCGGATCTCGTGTGTCGAGATCAGGAGATCCGCCGCTTGGATCATCAACATGGATTGCGAGAAGCACGCGGTTCATCCCCGCGCTCGCAAGCGTCTCCTCCGTCGGATCGGACTTGAGACAGGAGGTCTCTTTGTTTAGAGACTCGATCGCAACCACGCTTCAAGAGGTAAACCTAATACTTGTCTGTGGTTTAGACGAAACGATCCGAGAAGTGTTCTTGGATCATGTGGTTTCGTCGCATGAAAATTTTTTTTAATTTCCGCTGCATAGAACAACTAGTGCGACTAGTCGTTCTTCGTCGTATTCGATACGACGATCACGCTTCCGTGATGCGCTTGAGGATCTAACAATATCCTTCACTATCATTAATTATGTATGTGGAGAGAAATTGAGAATGAATGTAATGATTTATTGATGGGGTATGGGGTTTCTTAATAATGTGAAACCCTAGATCTAGATTAATAAATGGCGATGCCTGCTCCCACTTTAAGTAGGTTGGTTACATTCTTGTTCAAATCCATGTTGAAAGATCTGACTAATTTAGATGCTGGTTGTTGGCTTCCTAACGCAACCCCCATAAGGAGGGATTTGATTCTTGGTCTTTTGGGTGGTAGGCACAGTGCACTACCACCAGACCCTAGAACTATATTGGAGATAATTATATAAGCGACCCCTAAAGGTTACATGACTCAATAAAAAAAGAGGATAACTAATATAACTTCAACACCCCTCAAGTAGTAGCATATCCATCAGTCATGTCCAACTTTGAAGCCAACCATTTTATTCGTTTCTTAGGCATGATGTTTGCGAATATATCCATAAGCTGAAGATCTGTGGAGATATGTTGAACAATGATCTTCCCTCGCCGTACTGCATCTCGAATGAAATGACAATCAACACAAATTTGCTTAGTCGACTCATGGAAAACGAGACCGGTGGTAATGTATGTAGCGGACTTGTTACGGTACAAAGGAAGAAACATGTGATCTCACAAGTGGCTTGACCCATCGGCCCGTATTCAACCTGTGCAGTTGATCCAAAAACAATAGTTTGTTTCTTGCTCTGTCATGTAAGAAGGTTCTCACCAACAAACATGGCATATCATGTAGTAGATTTTGTATCCTCAGAAGAACTCGTATAATCAACATCTGCATAGGCGGTGATGTCAGTGTGGCTGTTGGCCCCATAGAAGAGGGCCTTTTCCTAGAGATTCCTTCAAGTATCAAAGGATCAAGAGAACCTCTTGCCAATGGCTGTAGTGAGGTCTCTTCATGTATTGGTTTGATATGCTTCCAGCATACTATATATCCGATCTAGTTACTGTAAGGTAGAGTAGTTTACCCATGAGGCATCTATATCATCTAGTATCCTCAAAGTCAGGATCAGTAGACCTAACATTTTTTCCGAACTCTGTTGGGATGCCATGTGGTTTGCATTCAAGTAAGTCGGCTTTCGTAAGAATGTCAAGGCAATACTTTCGTTGTGATAAGTGTAGTCCTTTTGCATTGTGTATCACCTCAATGATAAGGAAGTATCTGAGCTGACCAATGTCCATGGTGACAAACACCTTATGGAGGAAGGTCTCGATCTCTAGATTGTCTGCTTCATCATCGTTAATAATCATCATCAACATAAACAATCAATGCTACGGTTTCAGAAGTCCTTTGTCCAACGAACACATAGTTTTCAAATGTCATCATATGGAAGCCAAGTGAACTGATATCAAAAGTAAACCTATCAAACCAAGCTCGTGGGCTCCGCTTTAGGCCGCATATGGCCTTAGTATTCAACATACATGCTTCCCTCGACAGAGTAACTCGGTGGTTGCATCATGGAGACCTCTTCTTCGTGGTCATCATGGAGAACCAGGGTTATGCTTCGCTAAAAGAGGAAAAAAAGAGAGTAACATACCAAAGCAATCTACGGAAAACTCCTAAAAATCCAAGTTCTCTATAATTTGCATCCATTTTCTTTTGTTGACAGATTCATGAAAAATGAGAATAAGCCTAGACTTAAAAGAAGAGGGGCTTTAGATTTTGTGAATCTCTTGATACCATGCTTAAGGTTGTACGGTGTACTTGTCTCGCAAGTTGGAAGAGCTATAACTTTCACATACAGTTCAAGTTCAACTCAAGGCTAAAGAGATATCCGTCGTGATGATCTGACTTGAACTAATGATGGAGCCGGCTAAAGTTGCTTGAACACGAGGGCTAAAGTTGCTTAAACACGAACATCAAAATTCGCTAAAAAGAAACCAGGCTTCTAAAAAACAAAATACCATATGGATGAAAATGTTCCAAACCTATGCAGTGTTCTTAAGTCGTTAAGGCATAAAATTAATCCATCAATAGTGTTACAGATATACGGGTGAACTTCTAATATCCGTGATCTTTTTAGCTGGCTTACTTCTCCAAGCAGACTCCATCCAACTTTTCCATTATCACTTTGCAGCATGCACCAGATTTTATGATATAATGACAAGGAGAAAGAGTACCGGAAAGGCTAGCTGTGAGAGTTCCATCATTTTTTATGAACCTAGTCAAAACAAGCTTTGCAACTGTATACACAATTACCAAATGGCAAAACTTTTAAGTAATATATTCTCTTATACATGCAAAGCAAACAGTGAATGGAAGAATATAAGATCAGGCCTGAATTTTTAGTATGAAAAGATCGATAAAAATGACAATTCAGACAGTTATTGACAGAGGAAAAACAAATACAAGGACAGCAACCCTTTGAGTGTTGAACTGTGAGCACCATGTAGTCGAAAAGCTTTCAAGATTGAAGCAAGAAGTGTCCCAAACCTCACCTTTGACATGGGCATCCTTTCTTCAAGCCACCTCTTAATTTGTTCAACCTGATCCACAGAATACACAGCAGCATATTAGTCCAACATAGGCTACAGTTGGGAGGTTCGGGCGAGTTGGTGAAAGCAAGGTCAATCTGTAGATGTGAAAGGTATTATGTCATCATAAAACTCCGTAGAAAATTTGCGAACCTACTAAGTTTTGAAGAATCAGTCCCATCAATGTGGTACTTGAAAAACAGTGTCACTTGGATTTTCATTTTGCCTAGTATAGCTCTCGTAGAAGACAAGTCTGGATGTGAACTACTACAAATGGACCTGTGTTCCAAGGTCCAAACTCAACAGATTTAAACTTAAAATGAATGAAAAAAACAGGACAGAATGTGACTGCTTCGGCGGACATGTCCCCAGATCAAAATAATTTAACAATAATAATAATAATTACAGAAAATCTAGAATTTTCCAATTCTTGAGAAGAGCAAAGATGATTCAGTAAGAAGCAATAAATGATGAGAGCCAGATACATTGGTGGATTTCTAGTTGCCACATATCATTTTGTTCCACAATAGTTGGCACACACTTTGTTCTATATGGATCTAAATGTCGGCCTGTGAACCATAAACATACAGAAAATGACAGTATCAGAAATGAAAATGCTAAGTTGGATATGGTCATACACAAAAAGACCGGATTCGGAATGATGCAATCAAGAGAGATTTGATGTAGCTCCAATAGAGGATAAGACGGGAGAAAACCACCTAGATGGTTTGGCCATTTGCAAAATAGGTCGGTTGATGCACCAGTTAGAAGATGTGACTTTTGCTGTTGAGACGGATAAGAGAGGGTGAGGAATGCCCAAGATGTGTTGGAATGAGACTATCCGAAGGGATCTTATTTTTTTGAATCTAAGCCTGAGAATGACTCAAGATAGATATGAATGGAGGCAAAGAATACATGTAGCCGACCCTATTTAATGTGGGAAAAGGCTTTGCTGCTGTAATAGTTGGCCCATGTGCATGTAGTACGAACAGAATAAATTAAACTTGGCACAAAAGGAGCACCTTCTTTTTGTGAACTGCAAGATCTCCCAAAGAACATGGTTTATATTTGTCAACCCATAATTCTTGCATGGCCATCTTCCTGGTCCCTGATTTGGCATGGAAGTCTTGGAATTATGGAAGTTATAGACGTAAAGGGGCTAGTAGTACAAAAGAAAATGCCTTCTGGGTAAAGTTATTTAACTGTCTACTCAAAAGAAAGAAGTGATGTGTACAAATAAACGAGTAACTAGCACTCCTCAAAGAATGTTGGATGAACCAAAATTCAAGCAATCTACACCAAAAGCCCGGCTGTTCTCCATCAATCATGTCCAGAGAGGTGCATATAAATTAAACAAGAACTGACTTGCACTCCTCAAAGAATGTTGTATAGACCAAATTTCAAGCACTCCACACCAAAATCCTGACAGTTATCCATCAATCATGTCCAGCTTGTAGACAGTGGATAAAGCACAATCCACAAAAGAATACTGTCGTGGACTATATTTCCAGCATTAAGCAACAACAAAGACAATGCTAGAAGAAATTAGTAATTGTACAGACTGATCCTAAACCCAAGACCAAGTTAATATTGACTAGATCAACAAAATAAATAGGTAGGGGGATATAATGATGCTAACTTATAAAAATATCGAGAAAACAAAGACCAAAATATAGTTTATCCATTTTTCATAATGTAAATATTTCACCTATTTTATTTATCACCAAGACAACCTCAAACCAAAATACTTCTTTTGCAAGTAATATTCACAAAAATAAATATCATTTTATAAAAATATCAGAAAAATATTTCGACATAAAATAATTAACCGTAATGAACCATTAAAGCCGCGAAAGTCGACTTCTGAGGTTCATAACTATTTATAGAAAACTCCAGACGGACCAAACTCACTTTTAAACTTCTATTTATACGTAATAATATTTATTAAAAATATTAAAAAAATATTGCAATAAACTAAGTGAGTTTTGGCGTTTTGGACCCGTCGTCTATATGTACAGTATGTAGAATCTTCCTGGAGTTTTAGTTAAATAACCGTTAATCTGATTAAGTTAATTTTTTTTCCTAAATCTTCCAAATGTATAGAAAGATATAAAAATTAAAATAATTCAAAATACCAATAAAACCCGAAGCCTCGAGCTATTACCTAAATTTTTCGGATCTCATAACTCGGTTGTACGGTCTACTAATAGAGAAAACTCAGTTTTAAAATTCATATTATTAAATTATCTACAAAATGACACTAGTTTCGCAAAAATCGGAGTAAATACGAAAAATGTGGTTTTCGGGTCTATGTTGATATATTGTACAATGTACCGTATTTATATTAATATTATATTAAAGTTAAGTAAATAATGAATAATTTAACTAATTAATTTTTATTTATTTATTTATTAATCATTTATTTATTAATTTAAGAAATTACTTAAGTGTTTACCTAATTATTCAATTAATTACTTAAATAATTTATTAATCATACTTAATTATTAAATATTTATTTAATAACGAATTTAATATATAAATAATTAATTTAATATAATTAATAATTCTTTAATTTAATTAATTGTTTTTAATTTTATTAATTTTTATATTTCTCTCTCTCTCTCTCTTCTTTCATCTTTTCCCTCTCTCTTGCTTTCCCAATTTCATCTCCTTCCTCGTACGCCATCTTCCTCCTCTCTCCCATCGCACTCCGCTTGCCCTCCTCCGTTCTTCAACCGCCAACGACTCCAACCACCGATCGTTAGGTCGGTAGCCTAACTACCTCCGATGACAAGACCGGTGGCGGCGATCCGATGATAAACCTGAAATTCAGCCCTTTAATAGTGTGAAACAAACACTTTCAATGTCATTGCAGTCAGACTAAATTGGATCTATCAAAGATCGTTTAATTAATAACAATCAAATCAAAAGTTCGAATATTTTACTTGGGAAAGACTAAGGTCGAACCCAGGGACACGAACCTCTTTAATACCATTTAGACTCTTATTATTGTGATTAAGTGTTGGATTAAAGAATCGTAGGTCAATGAATACATGAAGATACGGCGTGATGTAGAAAACACACTCGAAGATATGCATTTTTTCTTTTTTTATTTTAACAAGAAACAAGATGCAAAGAAATGCAACGTGAATATGCCCTAAAAGTTGAAAATATTTGAGCAAGAAGATGTAATCGAAATCAGAATAGAATTATGAATCAAGTTCCATTAAATCAGTTAAGGCAAGGCATTAAAAGTATTGTTAGGGTAACACTTGGCAATTAAAATAACATGTCAAAAATTATAGTGTCAACACAGAAGTCTAAACATGCCATCAAGAAGACAATGAAACGGGCTTCAAGACGAGACCAAAATCAACTGAAACGGAGACACGATGCTCAAGATATGTATAAAAGAAGACAAGGGCATAAATGCAAGAAAACATAAAAGATAACTAGAAAACATGTCCTTGTGAGGGACTAGAATGTAAATACAAATAGGTGCGAGACCTTCCCTGATATTTACCGATACGTGAGGTAATTTTGCAATTATTAAAACTTGCAAGGGTATGAGTGCAAAATAGCCAGGCGCATGTGATATGTACGTGAGTTCTGGACCTGTTTGCAATTTGGAGAATGTCCGAGGACCTTGATAAACACGAAAATCGATGGTCTTAAGTTCAACACAAAGCGTGAACTCAGTCGAAGTGTCGACCAATCAAAATCCGTATTTAATCAACAATTAACCCACACTAAAGATCAACAAATTAGAACTAATGTGGAGTTAAAATTTATTTTTAACTCTGCACAAATGGTGTATAGTGACAAGTATGCAGAGAGTTCGAACACAGGGAGCAAGCAGGGTAATTCACAAAAATGTGCTCAAGTGAATGTGTATGTGAAGTGTCTACACTAAGCAAGCAAGCAAACAAATTTTTGTGGGTTTTGAATTTGTATTTTTTTTTAATTTTGTATTTTGATTTTAATTTTCTGATTTTTATAATTTTATATTTTATATATTTTTTTTTCTTTTTCAATATTGGAAAATATAAGCAAAGTAATGAAAGGCAAGATAAAGTATTTATAAAAATGTGCAAAAATGACCAAAAATTCAGAAATAAAATCTTTTTGGTATTTTTGTGGTTTTCTACTGTTTTTGTGATTTTTGGGGGTTTTTCAAGGTGTTTTTGGTATTTTAAAATGCTGAAATAAGGGAAAACAGTGGAAAGGGTGCTGGCTGTGAGTAAAATGGGAGTTAAAAATAGCAACAACAATCAAAATTTTTCACAATAATTTTCTAGTAAGGAGAACAAAATACAGAACAAACAGAAACTGAGTTTGTATTTTTTAGAGTTTTCTTTGATTTTATATATTTTTTTGAAGTTTTTGAGTGTTTTTAAATTTTTAGTGTTTTTCTTTTGAGGTTTTTAGTGATTTTTGGATTGACACTAAAATAGGTGAAAATAGACACTAGATAATTTTTTTGGAATTTTTCAAAACGTTTTTATATTTTTTATGGGTTTTCTAATGCGAACAGTGAAATAAGTGCATGTTTTTGATTTTTAATAAATGGGAAAATAGAATAAAATCCAAAACTGAAGTTAGGCCGTCAAAATACAAGTATCCAGTAGCTTAAGTTCAAAATTTGAGAATTTTTGGAGGCCAAATGAAGGTTGAAAGAATTAGAACATGCATCCAATCAATAAACAAGCCTGGCAAGGGTATATGTGCAATATAGCAAACATCCAGGGGCGTACATGCAATTTTCCACAAAAATATACACCGAATGTTTAATTTATAGCATCAAAAAGCAATTACAAAGACCGCAGGGGCACGCAAGCAATTGACCCACCAGGGCGCGTGACTTGCACGCGCCTGGCGAGGGCTAAAACACAATATCTCAAACCCTGAGGGCCTACTTGCAAAATATCCAAAAAGCTTACACTTAATACGAAAGTTTCAGGACTAACATAAAATACACGAACGACCGAGGGTGTCCTTGCAAAATGCACACACCTCACGTGTACAGGTCACGTGAGGTGACGTGGCGAAGGACCAAAGTGCAAATAGACAAAGACTGGGGGTCTCTGTGCAAATATTACAAAACTTTTACACTACAGCCAAAGGTTTAAATACTAAATATTAAATACAAAAAATGCGAGGGTTGGGATGCAAAATACCCTCGCTCGGGCGATCCGCAGGTGACGCGTGGCGCGAATCCAACGGCTGGTGGCGGGAGACAATCCAGCGGCGGGGAGCACGCCACTTATCCACGTGGCAGCACAGGAACGGCCGATGACGGTTGGTGTCGACGTCTGAGATTAGATCTCAGAAAGAGATCCGACGGCGGTTGGGCTGGGAAGATCGGACGGCCGACACGCGAACTGGAGCTCCGCCTCGATCCAACGGTGCTGAAGCCCGGAGCAAGAACCGCGACGAACTCCGGCGAGCCGAGGTTCGCCGAGGTCAAGCTCCGTCTCCGGCGAGCTTTTTGGCTTCAAAAGCGGGCTGGAGCTTCCTCGGGTCTTCGTCTATCTCCTGGGGGTACCAAAAATGCACGGCGGTGGCCGTGCCGCTCGCAGGTGGTCGGCGGAGCTGGAGAGCTCGACTGATCTCCGGCGAACCTCAAAAACGCGCCCAGGCGCGAGTCAACGTGCTTGGACCCTGCAAAAGGCGTTAGAAGGTCCAGGGCAAAGTGCCTGGACCTTGGGTGGACCTAATCGATGCGCGAGGGGGAATGGTCGACGGTGGCCGGAGGTGCGCTCCGGCGAGGATGCTTGGATGGGCGAAATAAGCGATGGAACGTATAAATTTTTTGGGGTTTTTGAAGCTTAAGCTAACAGGAACTAAATGCAAGAAAGAAATACGCGGGGGGTGTCCTCGATGGCCGGAGCCAGAGGAAAAAGAGTACCTCGACGCCGGCTGTTGGCGGAGGTGGTGGAGGCTCCCTCGACTTCGTACGCCTTGGCTGATGAGCTGGCGATGGAGCTGTCACCTCCAAGGAGCTCAGGAGCACGAAGGTGGCGCTGAAGGGTGGACCAAGGGGACTCAAATTCGAATGGGAAGAGGGGGAGTTGGTTTTAAGTGGTTTGACCCGAGGTGACAGGGGTCCAAAGACCAAGGAATATCTTGCAAATCTTGGGTCCAACGACCAAGATTAAGCTCGGTCGAGATAGGTAGATGGTTGGTGGACAATGTTGCAGAAGGATGCAACACGAAAAGATGAAAGAATTGGCTGAGAAAAAGCCAAAAAGATGGCTCAAAAACCGAGCCTGACACGGGCTACAGGGGTAGGGCGACCAGTTGACTGGGGTCAACTGTTGACGCCTCCTGGTTGGTCCACGTGGACCAACCAGGAAAAACCCTGAGTTATTATTTTGTTAATTCATTTAAAAATACTAAATGGCCGAATTAATTAAAAGTTATAAAATAAAAAAACTTAAAATTTTATGTAGTATTTTATACTGATTTTTATTTATTTTTATGAGATTTATTTTTACAAGTTACCTTTTTACCCTATATAGGTATAATACCTATGTATTTTAGTATTCTATTTTTATTTTAGGTATTTTCAATATTATATTTTTATTTATGATTTGATAAAATTATAAGATATTTTTATTTTATTTTTCTGATATGTTTTGTATATTAAAATACAAGTATGTTTTGTATAGGTATATTTATAGGTAATGTACCTATGTATTGAATATATACAAGTATTTTTATTTGTATTTTAATTATGTTTTTATTCTGATATAATTATTATAAGTAATATTTACAACATTATAAAAATATAAAATTATAAAAAATAATAAATAAATAATAAATTGAATATTTTAATATGTACAAGTATACAATGAGGGCCCAAAACTCAACTTTCAAACCGTAGCTCCGCCAAATGCGAAACCACCGCCATTAAATAGCTTATTTTCTTCTATATACAATTAAAGGTGAGTATGCTGCATTTGGAGTTTTTATTTGTGAGATACGGGTCTGGGAAGTTGGGATTTTGGATTCTTATTCAGACCATAACTTTTTATCTGTACATTATTTTTCTGTAAAATCAATTTTGTATTTTTCTTTATTAAATTATCTACAACTTTCATGTACAAAGTTTCTTTATTTGATGTATAAAAAGTGGAACCAAAAATAGGTCCCAAAATGAATAAGAAATGAATAGAATGTATAGGTATATTATCTGTAATTTGACCTTATCTCCCCCTACTTTATTCCTTGTCGACCTATTCATCAAGATGCCTAGGTCTCGGGGTTTAGGGTCATAAAATATTTACAATATTTTATTCTTTTTCTTTTCTTTTATTTATTCTATAATTTTGGCCTTAATTACAGTATTTTATACACTAATATAATGCACATGCATGAATGCTAAGATGCTCTATTTAGTGCTATTTATAGGCATTTGCTAGGCTTTTTGGTGCCAAAATGATAGAATAAAGATGATGAAATGTGGATTCATCAGACCTCTCTGCAATTTTTCCAGACCGCACGTGTTTTGGGAACGTGAGGCCAAACTCAGACGACGATGGAGGCTCGGGGCAGCTTTGACTGGCGATGATTGGAGTTGAAATAAAGCTTCGAATGAGGGAAGGATCTGCTGGCACAATTTTTAAGATCCAAAAAATGGGTGGAATGAAAAGATTCTATATCCGTCGGGGCATGAAAGACCTATGCAGTGCAATAATTATCTCTACCAAAAAAGAAGCCGAATACACCAAATATCAAAATTGACCACAATGATCCGAGCTTCAGAAAAGCCTGCATGTCTTAGTGGAGACTTGACTAAACTGTCCAGACTTCAAAGGAGATGTGATTACACTGATCACACTCCACTTCTCTTCTCAATTATTCTTACTTCTCTCTCTATTCAATTGTGGACACAACACAACCTGACCTTGGAAGGAAATACCCCCTCATCGAAAACTGAGTTGTTGGATGACGGCCCAATGGGATTGTGTAACTGGGATGGATGGTTTCTTTGCTTCTTTAAGCAGGAAGAGCTAAAACCTTTCACATACAGTACAAGTTGCTTTCAAAGCTGAAAAGTTTGTGTGATGGATAGGTAGATCTGAGCTGGCGGTGGGGTGAATCTGAATGAGGATCTTTGGAACTTGAGGGTTTGTCAAGACTTCAATCCTAATTCTAATAGAGTCCTGACACACTAATCCAAAGGTCTGAATCTAAGCTCCCAAATTTGGGTGAAGTAAGATCCAGTTTAAAGAAAAAAACATGTTCTAAGTTCTTTTATTTTCACTTTCCTTTTTCTTTTTGCTTGCATTTTTTATAGAAATAAGTGTTTGCTAAGGGACTAACAAAGGTAAAGTATAGAGGAATGATGAAGATGCGTATCATCGCCTTTATTCTTTCATTTTGGTTAAAACCTTGGTAAAATGCATGTAAATAATTACTAAGTCCAACTAATTATAATTCTAACCACAATTGTTATATGATATAATTAACACTAATTTTATCTAAAATAAAAAAATAAAAGAAAAAGAATGTTGTAGATATAAAATATATACAAACTGATCCTAACCCTGAGACCCGTATCGACAAAATAAATAGGTAGGGGGAGATAAGGATCCTAACTTATAAAAATATCAAGAAAACAAAGACCAAAATATAGTTTATCCATTTTTCAAAATGTAAATATTTCACCTATTTTATTTATCACCAAGTCAATCTCAAACCAAAACTCTTCTTTTGCAAAAGATGTTCACAAAGATAAATATTATTTTATAAAAGGGATTTTTACCCGGCAGACCCTATAATCTTTGACAATTTCCTCTACGACCTTTGAAACATCATAATTCCTCCCTCAACCCCGTAAACTTGTTAACCTTACCCTACAAACCTTGTGGTTAACTCTCGTTCATTTATCCGTTTAAAGTAACCGGATTCCGTTATGTTTTTTTATGTTATACCCATTTTGTTTATGAAATTTACATTGAATGCCATTCCATCATCCCCGCACCTCCGTCAAGGTCCCCTGTTCAAGTCCCTGCCCCAACCACCGCGCGCCGCCCCTCCGATGTGCTCCTGGCTTCCTCTGCCGCTGATGGAGCTTCCTGCTCCTCTTCAGCCGATGGAGTCCCCCCCCCCATCCCCCCCCCCCCCCCCGTCGATGACTTGCAACACCCCCTCCGGCGCCGCCCGATGCTGCTCCCCCCTGATGGTTCTCCCGTCCCCCTTGCTGCCTGATGCTGCTCTCCTTGCTGATGGTGCTCCTGCCCCCCGTGCTGCCCGATACTGTTCCCCTCTCCCCCGATGGTGCTTCCGCCCTCCGTGTCGCCTGATGCTGCTCCCCCACTCCGATGGTGCTCCCGCCCCCCGTGCTGCTCGATGCTGCTCCCCCCGATGGTGCTCCCGCCCCCTGCGTTGCCCGATGCTGATCTCCCCCCTCCCCTTCCGATGGTGCTCTCGCCCTCTGCGCCGCCTGATGCTGCTCTCCCTGCCCCCCCCCCCCCTGCGCTGCCCGATTGCTGCTCCCGCCATCCCCTCTCCCCGCCGCCCGATGCTGCTCCCCCCCCCCCCCCCCGCCCCCGCGCCGCCCGATGCTGCTCCCGCCATTCCCTCCTCCTCCCCCCTCCCTTCCCTCCGCCGATGCTACCTGCAACCCCCCTTCCCCCGACGCCCCTCCGATGCTGCTCCCCGACCCTCCCCTGCCGCTGCTAATCACCTCGCCGCTGATGGAGCTCCCATCCCCCTGCTTCCCGTGCCCGATGCTGCTCCCAGCCCCCCTCTCCGGCGGATGGAGTCCCCATGCTTCCCCCATCGGGGATTTTTTTCTATTCTTTTTTATTATGTTGGTTAATCCTAACCATTGGATGGTAAATTGGTTAAGTTAACTCAAGATTAACCCAAGTAACTGACTCAAATATAGTTAAAATTGACGGCAGGGTTTGTTGGGTAAGACGGAGCAAGTTTACGGGGTTGAGGAAGTAATTATGATGTTTCAAAGGTCGTAGAGGTAATTGTCAAAGATTATAATGTCTGCCAGGAAAAAATCCCTTTATAAAAATATCAGAAAAATATTTCGACATAAAATAATTAACCATAATGAACCGCTAAAACCACAAAAGTCGACTTCTGAGGTTCATAACTATTTATAGAAAATTCCAGAAGGACCAAACTCACTTTTAAACTTTGTTTTATACTTAAAACTATTTATTAAAAATATTACAATAAACCGAGTGAGTTTTGGCGTTTTGAACTCGTCGTCTATAAGTACAGTATGTAGGATCTTCCTGTATTTTTAGTTAAATAACCGTTAATTTGATTAACTTATTTTTTCCTAAAATCTTTTAAAAATGTATAGAAAGATATAAAAATTAAACTAAGTCAAAATACCAATAAAACCTGATGCCTCGAAGCTACTACCTAAATTTTTCAGATCTCATAACTCGGTTGTACGGACTACGAATAGAGCAAACTCAGTTTTAAAATTCATATTATTAAATTATCTACGAAATGACACTGGTTTCGTAAAAATCGGAGTAAATACGAAAAGTGTGGTTTTCGGGTCTGTATTGATATATCATACAATGTACCGTATTTATATTATTATTTTATTAAATTTAAGTAAATTATAATTAATTTAACTAATTAATTAATTTAATTAATTAACTAATTTAAGAAATTACTTAATTGTATACCTAATTATTCAATTAATTACTTAAATACTTTATTAATCATACTTAATTATCAATTATTTATTTAATTACGAGTTAATATATAAATAAGTAATTTAATATGATTAATAATTATTTAATTTAATTAATTGTTTTAATTTTATTAATTATTAATTTCTCTCTCTCTCTCTCTTCTTTCATCTTTTCCCTCTCTCTTACTTTCCCAATTTCATCTCCTTCCTCGTACTCCTTCCTCCTCTCCCCCATCGCACGTCACCTGCCCTCCTCCGTTCTTCAACTGCCAACGACTCCAACCACCAGTCGTTAGGTCGGTGGCCTAACTACCTCCGGTGACAAGACCGGTAGCGGCGTTCTGATGATAAACCCGAAATTCAGCCCTTTGTTAGTGTGAAACTAACACTTCCAATGTCATTGCAGTCGGAATAAATTGGATCTATCAAAGATTGTTTAATTAAATTAACAATCAAATCAAAAGTTCGAATTTATATTTTACTTGGGAAAGCCTAAGGTCGACTTAGGGATACAAGTCTCTTTAGTATCATTTAGACTCTTATTATTATGATTAAGTGTTGGATCAAAGAATCGTAGGTCAATGAATGCATGAAGACACGACATGATGTATAAAACACACATGAAGATATGCATTTTTTTCCTTTTTTTTATTTTAACAAGAAACAAGAAGCAAAGAAATGCAACGTGAATATGCCCTAACTGGCGAAAATATTTGAGCAAGAAGATGTAGTCGAAATCAGAATAGAATTATGAATCAAGTTCCAATAAATCAGTTAAGGCAAAGCATTAAAAGTGTTGTAAGGTTGACACTTGGAAATTAAAATAACACACCAAAAATCACAGTATCAACACAGAAGTCTAAACATGCCATCAAGAAGACCATGAAACAGGCTTCAAGACGAGACCAAAATCAACTGAAACGGAGAAGCGATGCTCAAGATATGCATAAAAGAAGACAAGGGCATAAATGCAAGAAAACATAAAAGATAACTAGCAAACAGGTCCCTAAAAGGGACTAAAATGTAAATACAAATAGACGCAAGACCTTCCTTGATATTTACCGACACGTGGGGTATTTTTGCAATTGTTAAAACCCACGAGGGTGTGAGTGCAAAATACCCAAGCACATGTGGTCTTTACGTGAGTTCTGGACCTATTTGCAATTTGGAGAATGTCTGAGGGCCTCTTTGCAATTTTTCTAGACGACACGTGTTTTGGGAACGTGAGGCCAGGCTCAGATGACGATGGAAGCTCGGGGCAGCTTCGACTGGCGATTCGGGATCGAGTGTAGGCTCGACTGGCTTGGGAGAAGCTCAGGTGCTCCGAGCCTAAAGGCACGGGGAAGAGGCTCGGAGCAGTCATGAGGCGATCATGGACCGTTCGATCAAAGAGATCAGATGGTTGTTGTGGCTCCCGAGATGTCGACGTGTCCTCTTCTGGAACGTTGGGATGAGCACTGAGATGGATTCATCCAACGATCACTATTCTCTTCTCCGTCGTGGTGATGGTGGCAGACTCTGGCCTCCGACGAAGTACTCCTGGCTCCGCCACTTTCTATTATGCTCGATAAAGACCTTCGGTCGCTCCTGGATAGATAGATATCATCGCAGAAGCTCACAAAGATGGTTGAAGTTCCTGGAAGACGTGTCCGGTATTTGCTCCCTGGAGATGAGTTCACGAAGTTAGCTCTGACAGAGCTTCCGATCATTGAAGTTCGATGTCTTCACTTGTTAAATCTAGTCGAAGTATGCAAGGGAGAATGCGGAATGGGTGGAACGAGAGCCTATGCGGATGGAGTGAAGGCTCATTGCTTCTCTGCCGTGAACGGTGGAGTAGAAGGGTCGACGATGATGAGGCTGTGGAGAAGGGAAGGTGGGTCTCTAATGGATGCACGAAGATGGTAAGGATGCGTTGGAGCTTAACGGATGGTTCATGGGAGTTGACAGAGTGTGTGCGAGAGTAATAAAAAGGAAGAAATTAAAAAAATGCAGGTAGAGATAAGTGATACTCACCTGGGAAGATGGTAGAAGGAGGGCACGTGCTTGGGTTCTAAGCTATCCTCGGGTCTTCGCGGAACTCCCCCCGCGAAGGGGAGCAGATCAAAGCTGGGTGGCGCCACCGCAACGCAGCCGTGAAGGTGGCAGGTTATCACCGGAGGATGAAGGTCGTCGTCGCTCCTCTATCGATCCCCCCTATCACAGAGAGGAGGAGAGTGTTGGGCCAAGCCCCTTATAAAGGCGGACGACGTGTGAGATGGGCGGAGACGACATATTTAAAGCTGGAGGTTGGTGGTGCTGACGATGGTTGATGGGGTTTTCATGGAGAATGTTGATTGGACGAGATGGATTCATGGAGGGAGTGTGTGCTAGTGAAGATGAGGGAAGAGTGGGGTCGGTCGTGGAGAGGTTATCGAGTGGAGATGGTGGCGGAAGTGGCGAGGGATGGAAAGGGCGGAGAAGCTGCGAGAGGTGGAGAACGTGGGCGAGAGGTGGGACTGGAGGTAGACGACGGAGTGGTAGCCATTGGATCTCATGATCCGAAGGCCAAGAAATGGGTGCAAAGAAACGGTGTGGATTGGATCTGGGATGCGAGATCGAGGGGTGCAGGAGGCGTCACGTGTCGAGAGGAGAGGAAGGTGGAAGCCAACGTCTTTGATGAGAGGAAGGAGGCGATCGGGCGGTGGAGATATGAAGCGGAGTGGATGACTAAGATGGGAATGGACTGGAGAAGATTGGGCGGTGGTGGCTGACGAGTCGAAAATCTGGCCCTTTAAGAGTGCAAAATTAGCATTAGTATGTCATCGCAGCCGGGCTGGATTCGGTCCATCAAAGACCATCAGATTTGATATGTCAATGAAATCAAATGGTTATGAATTTATATTTTACTTGGTAAGTAACCAAGGTCGAACTCAGGGACACGAGCCTCTCTCGTGATATTCAGACTTTTAGTGATTTTATTAAGTGTTGAGTTAGAGAACAATAGGTCAAACAATGCAAGAAGACAAAACAATGCATCAAGTAAACATGGGATTCATGCAATTTTTTTATTTAATTTTTAATCATGCAACTATATGCGATGAAATGCAATGCAAATATGCATTAGGTCAGAATTATAAGCAATTTTAAACCTTAGTTAATTTCAGACATGAATCATGAGGTAACTTGTTGGATAAATTAGACAAAGTCTAAATGTACTGCATAATAGACACTTATCTATTTAAAATAACACATTAAGATAACAGTGTCAAAATAGAAAATAAATTATGCTATTTCATCAAACAAGCTTCGAAATAAAACTGAAATCAACTGAAATAGAGATACGATGCTCAAGATATACATGAAAGAAGACAAGGCATAACTGTAAGAAAACATGAAAGATAACTAACAAACAGGTCCCCGGGACAGACTAAAATGTAATTAAAAATAAGTTCGGGACCTTCCCTGTAAATGTTCCACACGCGCAGGGGTATATTCATGATTATTATAACCCGCAAGGGTTTGAATGCAAATAACCCCACGCGTGCGTGACTTGCACGCGAGGTCGGGACCGGGATGCAATATGGAGAAGTCAGCGGGGCCTCCCTGCAATTTTCCAGATGGCACATGACTAGCACGTGCAATCCAGGCTCGGTGAAGATCCAGGTTCGGGGCAGCTTCGGCTAGTCTCGGCAGAGGCTCGGGTCTCTGGAGAGGCTCGGGGTAGGTTTGGAACCCTGAGCCTGCTGGTCTAGTACTACGTCTCGTACAAGCTCGGGTGCTTACACGTGGGCACCTATGATCCGTCAGATCAAGATGATCCAACGTCACCTGTGCTGCGTGAAGTCGTTGGCATGTCCTCATCTGGACCGTTGGATGAACACTGGAATATACTTATCGAACGGTAGCTGTGCTTTCTCCTCCGCCGCGGGGCTGGTGGCGAGTTCTGATCTCTGGCGACGCGGTCCCAGCTCCGCCTCCCTTGCTAAGCCATGATGCACCTCTCCGAAGCCTCCTGAAAGATGGTCGATGGAGTTGGAGATCCGGTCTATCCGCGGCTCAGTCTTGAGGATATTCTCGATGCTTGGCTGCCTTTGACGGAGTTGGCAAAGTTTGGTCCGGCGAAGGGTCCGATCATTCAATATGAAGAACATGCAGCGTTAGTTTCCATAGCCGAAGCATGTGGACTCAAGGAGCATGCGAAGTTGAATGGAATGGGGGACATATATAGTGGAGAACGTGGTGTCCCAGTGAGCGTCTCCGCCGTGAAGGGTGGAGCTAGGGTCGAAGGCGATCTGAGGTTGTGATGGAAAGGAGAGTGATCGAAGGCGTGCACGTGGGAGGTGGAGTTGTGGTGAATCGAACAAAGGGGGTAATGGGGAGCGTAAGTGAGTGTGAGGAGCTAATTAATTCAACAAAATCAGAAGAAAAATGCAAGGAAGAGAATGGAGAAGCTTACCTGAATAATGGCGGAGCGGAGGCCTGGGCTGAGCATTGTGTAGATGCCTGGGGTCGTCGCACGTCGAGGGCGGCTATTCCTCGGAGCTCGAGCAGGGCCGAGCCACCGCATCGCCACCATGACCGGCGGCGGGTCTCACCGAGGGCGCAGGTCATCGTCGCTCTATAGACATGAAACTGTTGGACATGCGAGCCCACGGCGAGCCATTATGCAATAAATGTCATTGCAAATATCATTCCCTGATCTGAAATGAAGAATAAATAATTTGCGTAATAGGTCCCTTAGTACAATTAGGGTTATGTACCATGGCCATCTTGATGATCATACAGTTGTTGATTCAACTGTTGAATCATAGAGGCTGGTGCTTGGATGAATATCTAAAGAGTTAGATTGGTGACTCATCAAACACCGTCAAATGATTGTTAAGAGGTGATCTTCAGCTTGAGTAGGAGATGGCAATCCTTATCTCTAAAGGCCGATATCTGACCGACCTCTTGATGCAGGTCCTCTGCATAGGAATAGAGATTCGGAGATGTCAAATTAGTTAGGTCAAAGAGTTGACTTAACGAGATCAAGATAACCAAAGTCCTATATTGTATGCTGTCACGATACAGGCATGCATCCTCCGAACGGAGACAGATGTGTTACTATATGTTTGAGTATGTACATTTGGCAGACCAATAGGTTGATGACCTAACCAAGGTCTATACACCGACGCGCTGGTGTGCATATAAGGGGATATGAGTAATACGATCTCTCAAAGGGATCATACAGGTTCATTTATTGAACCGGAAGGCATGAGCTCACTCATTAGATATTGGGAAGAATCGAATTTCGTGCGCACGGTCGTCTTGCTTTGGAAGCTTACTGAATTTGTAGGTTTGATATATACTTTTAGGAAGTATATGATCAAGACCTAGGTATGATATACGCTTTTTGGAAAGGGTATGATCGATACCGACTCCCAATGATCGAATGAGAAACTTACTGATAGAACCCTGAAGTAGACAGTGTAAAGTTGATCTAATACTTCGGGTTTATTCCGAGTCTTCTAGTATGCAGGATGTACCGGTATTGGGAATACCTGAGGATGATGTGATCATAAACGATTGTATAACCATGACGCTTCCATTCCTAGGGAGTGATGAAACGGGTCTGGATTTTAGTGACTCCTCTCAGTAGAAAAGTAATCTTATCTTGGTCTAATTATTGGACATTGATCTGAATGTGATTCAGACGCAATTAGAAGATTAGATTTGCGGTCTTGATTTAATCAAGCATCTATGGGAGGCCCGCGATCTGGATTTGAGATATGATCTCAATATCCAAGTCACTATACGTGGAACAATACAATCGCCCTGTCCTTATCTCCAAGTATTCGCGGAGAAAGCGCATTATCCTTGAAAGAGTTCATGATAATTTCATTGTTGATATGTGTATCCGAGCATTGAGAAAATGGATAATTAAATGTGATTTAATTATCATGATTAATATGAATTCGATTCATATTATAAAGATAGCTATCTTAGATAATTAAATGTGATTTGATTATCAAAGATAAAAATAATATGAATGTGATTCATATTATTTGGGCACACGAGAATAGAGATCCAAGATGATTAAATGTGATTAGCAATATCCATGTTAGTCATATATATTATAAATGTGATTTATAATATATAAGAGAGAGCTATTTGTAATTTACATTTGTTAATTAAATGTTGATGTGAATTGGATTCACATTGGACAATTAATTGAAAATGTAATTCACATTTTATTTTGGGTTGTGAATATGATTCACAATTTTCCAATGGCAAGATTGCAATATTCACAAAATAATTATCAATTAGTTTTGTAGAATAATTTACAACAAGTGTTGTTGTAAATCTTGGAGATTTCCATGGAAAAATGTAATCTCATGAGATCTCATGAGATTATATGAGATTGCCACCAAATCCAATATTATGGAAGGAGGCAATCTTCATTCCATAATCTCCATGCTTGATTGATTTAATTTGGGATTGATTTATATTGATTTATCAATATAGATTTAATCTAAATTAAATTAATTGTTGTTGGTTTTTACCAACACAAATCTTAGCCATTAAAAGAAACACAATCAATGAGAGCCATTGGATTTGTGTTGCCCATGGATTGAGATCTATGGATCCCAAAATATTATAAAAGGAGAGGCATCCCTTTGCTCTTCTTTACACAACACCCAAGAGAACATAAGTATCTCTCTCTCTACACATCAGCCCTCTCTCTTCCTCTCTCATGGCCGTCCACCATGGATGCCCTAGAGGGAGTCTCTATTGCCGCAGCGTCGTCGTTATGTTGCCCGACCCTTTGCTCGTGGATCTCCGTCTCCTTCGGTGCGCCTCGCTCACGAAGAAGACGTCGGATCTCGTGTGTCGAGATCAGGAGATCCACCGCTTGGATCATCAACATGGATTGCAAGAAGCACGCGGTTCATCCCCGCGCTCGCTAGCGTCTCCTCTGTCGGATCGGACTTGAGACAGGAGGTCTCTTCGTTTAGAGACTCGATTGCAACCACGCTTCAAGAGGTAACCCTATTACTTGTTTGTGGTTTAGACGAAACGATCCGAGAAGTGTTCTTGAATCATGTGGTTTCGTCGCAAGTAAAATTTTTAATTTCCGCTGCATAGAACAATTAGTGTGACTAGTCGTTCTTCGTCATATTCGATACGACGCTCACGCTTCCATGATGCGCTTGAGGATCTAACCATATCCCTCAGAAACATGGTTTCATCAGTAGCGTAGCCACGTGGAGGGAGGAGGTGAAGGCGCTAGCGGGCGACCATGATCTAATCTGGAGATGATCGGATGACTACGAGAGGATGCGGGCGTGGATGGCTGAGATATGGAGAAATAGAGAGCCATCGAATGGCGGAGAGAGAGGGCGCGTGCGTGCAAGGGACTGGGCCATGTGGCGCAACCAGATGGCACCACATGGCTCAATCAGATTATTGCGACAAAGAAAGTTAAATAAGAGGGAGAAGATGACCGAATTTGGAAAAACTCAAAACATGTGGTTCGTACGGTTCAACCGGGTCGAACCGAATTAGACCGGTATATCATACAAATAAATACTAAAAATGATACGTCATATCTTTCGATGATTTGTTTACTATTGTCCTTGCATGTTTTTTATAACACTTATACCCATATTTTTAATACAATTGCATGTATCCCCTGTATTTTTACAAAATTAACAGTAGTGGCCTTTTATTAGTAGATATGTGCTCCCATTTTATACTAACATAAGGATGACATTGTGAATTTTTTAAAAATATAAGAGCACAAGTGAAATTGCGTAAAAGTAAGGGGTATAAATGTTCTTATAAGTAGATAACTTCATAAACAAAGTGGGAAGAGAGAGGAAATGCTCATATGGCAGGAAGAGACAAGCGATAATGAGTGTTGTCACGTGTGAAGGAGAAGAGATAAACATGAACTATACTTTGGATTGGAATGAGACTAGATTGTGAATATTTCTGAAAAAAATTGTATCTTGTTAATTTATTGGAAATTATTTTTTTGTCAAAAAAATGGATGGTTGAACTGATGGTTTGATTTAATTGGTTCAACCGGATTTAAGCGGTCCAATCGGATTTTGACTGGTTTTTATTTTTTGAATAAAAACCGGGTGGTTGGGCCGTTTTTCCTCCGATTCTTGGTTTAACCGGTTCAACTAGCTGGTTCGGTTCAATTTTAAAAGCCTTGGTAAAAAGTAACATATAATAAAATATCTCGAAAAATAAATAAAAACAAGTAATAAACAATTCATAAAATCAAAAATATTTTCATGTTTAATAAAAAATAATTAAATCGTATACTATTTTATATTCATTTTTCAAGACTTTTTTGCCTTACAATTTCCTAATTGGTCCATGTGGACCAACCATGTTCGAGTGTTTGTTGACCTAAAAATGATGCCTCACACGCCGCCCTTCTTTTGTAGAATTTTGGACGGCCTCTAAGACACCGCCTGTAACTGCCAACTCCAACCGGTATTAGTTACCTTTAATATTTTTTATATTTGCGTAGGATGTACATATATTATTTCTAAAAAAATCTAAATGAACATATTTTCCATTACACAATCATATCTTTATTTGTATCCTCAACAAATAATTTCTATAGTATTATCGTACAAGCATGAAAAGGTAAGATACATCGCTATTTGTATTCATACATGAAATAAACAAATAATCGTTGTTGTTATTTATATCTTAATCTTGAAAAAAAAGTAAATGTCAACATTATGTTTTAAGATGCATAAAATAGCCAAAAAATACGGATATAATTATCTCAGAAAGCATTCTTATTTTAATATCAATATATTGATTGATTGATTTTTTGTTGATATTTTATTATTTTTAGGTTTAATTGATGATTTTATTTTATTATTTTATAAGGATGACGTAATCTCACTTCATTATATTTCAAAAAAATAGAGCAAAATTTTGGGAATGAAACATATTTTTGAAAATTTTGAAAGATTATTAAATAAACGTAACATCATAGATAATATGCAACTATCTTTCTCTTAAAAAGTGCAAAGAACATGTTCAAAGAGGAGGAGGAATCTCACATTAATTATACTATGTGTATAACCATATAAGTATACTTTCAAATTATTCATGTGACACAATTAAGAATATACCTTTATTGCAAAAGTTTTTACCTCAACGGAACTCTACTTGTACTAGTATTGGGAAGGATGCTGTTGTGTGTTAGGAAATCTTAACATCGCTAGAGGAGCTTGAATAGTGGATCAAGGAAGTTTTAAAACTTTTCGTAGAATATTCAGCAAGCACATAAACAATCAATAAAGCAATCAAATTGGCACAGTTTGCACAATATTTTAGCGTGGAAACCAATCTGGGTAAAAATCATGACAGAAGTCTTCCTAACTCGAGATTTCCCAATTACCCCAAGCTAATCAAATGCTTCACTAAAGCCCGAGATATTTACGGGGATATATCAACCACTTACAAAGATGATGCTTCACAATCTTGGATCAAACACCAAGATCAACATTACAGATCAGACAATGTAGCCTAAGTAGAAGACCAGAAGAACTTCAGTGCGTACTTGGAATCAGACTCCTAAAGACCTGTAGAAAGACAATAACCGGAAACAAGAAATAGAACAATAATGTTTATAGAGTATTATATTACGTATATAAAGAAATAATTCTTAAATTAAGAACAATGATATCTGACATAAATCATCAGAATAAAATTGCATTAAGATTTACAAATAATAACGTAACAACTATATCATATATATAGCACAAGAAAATAATCAATATCAAACAAATAATAAATATCACCGCAATGATAAAGATGTCAAAATTACTCTAATTCTAGTCAAAAAAACTTTAGAGAAGGCGAGCAATAGAACTCTCCTGAACTAAAAAAAAGCTTTGCTTCATTGCTTTCAACCAAAATATTCTTCTTGAAAA